>JACXGK010003997.1:0-41079 GCA_016801125.1 Novumbra hubbsi | reverse complement strand
AATAATATCTTGACCAACACCACAATAATGCCTTGACCAACATAATAACAATAATATCTTGACCAACACCACAATAATGCCTTGACCAACATAATAACAATAATATCTTGACCAACACCACAGTAATATCTTGACCAACATAATAACAATAATATCTTGACCAACACCACAATAATGCCTTGACCAACACCACAATAATGCCTTGACCAACATAATAACAATAATATCTTGACCAAAAAAAAGATAGACTGTCTCTATATATTGTCTACAAATAGCAGCACCATTAGTCACAGAAAACATCTGTATATATATGTAAGTAGTTTTTAAATACAATTTTGTTTCTGACAATGGCAAATATGTCCCATCCCCAAGTAATTCTATTGCAAAAGTGTGATGAAATATACCAAATGAGGTACTTACACACTGTTGTGCAGTCAGAGTCAGTGCCATGGTGCACAGTCCCTGACCAAATGACACAAGTCCAAATGCATGGTAGGCTGCCCTGAAGCTCGGCGGAACTGGATCCATCAGCGTGAATGTTACAGTAAAACCTGGTCAAGAGACAGTGTTTCATCAATTAAAAAGAAACCATCTCTTACTATTTGGAGTTGTGTGATATGCCTTTTAATGAAATAATAAGATATTAAGGTGTTTGCTATACGATCAATATTCTATAACTATGGACTGTACACAGCCACATTGCAATAGTATTTGATTCCGCTCTTTAGCAAAAGCTCGCATGGATGTGTCATCCTGGAGGAGCTGGATGGGCTGTGCAACCTGATTGAGCTGCAGGTACCGCCTCATGCTACTAGTAGTACCATGGGCACGAGCAAAACAAAAAACTACAAAATAATCAGTCATGAAAAAGAGAGCAATTGTCTATAGCCACCACCTACAAAACCATTCCCTTTTTAGGGGTTGTCATGCTGTTGCCTCTTCAGTGCATCTGTCACTTTCATTTGCACCACAACTTGGTGTCATTGACTTGGTGTTATACCGGTTATACTGCGATAATTATGTGTTCACTCAATTATTTGTGCAGTGTAGTATAATATATAACCCTGTTTCCAAAAACGTTGGTACGCCGCGTCACATGTAGATAACAACAGAATGCGATAATGCAAATCATTTATCCATATATTTAGATGAAAATAATACAATGAGAACGTATCTAACCCGACCACAATCGGCAGTGGCAGGACCAGGGCTCGAACCGTTGACTGTAGCAACACAGTTGCACTTGAAAGGCCAGTGTGTAGACAGCTATTATGATGCAGTTACATTTGCGTACACCACTGCGCCACTCAGGGTGCCGCATCTTCTTTGAACAATACTCTTATTGTCCATCTAAAAAGGGCGCAGAGAAGGCACGGATGTTTCTGGATCTTGTTTGTATATAGTTTCTTCTTTGAAGGTTAGAGTTTTACCTTGCATTTGTTGATGCAGTGACATACTGTACTCTTATACTCTTATTGTCCATCTAAAATGGACGCAGAGAAGGCACTGATGTTTCTGGATCTTGTTTGTATATAGTTTCTTCTTTGAAGGTTAGAGTTTTACCTTGCATTTGTTGATGCAGTGACATACTGTACTCTTATACTCTTATTGTCCATCTAAAATGGGCGCAGAGAAGGCACTGATGTTTCTGGATCTTGTTTGTATATAGTTTCTTCTTTGAAGGTTAGAGTTTTACCTTGCATTTGTTGATGCAGTGACATACTGTACTCTTATACTCTTATTGTCCATCTAAAATGGGCGCAGAGAAGGCACTGATGTTTCTTGATCTTGTTTGTATATAGTTTCTTCTTTGAAGGTTAGAGTTTTACCTTGCATTTGTTGATGCAGTGACATACTGTCACCACAGACATCGGTTTTCGGAAGTGTTTTGAAATCCATGCAGTGATTTCCACTACTCCTTTCCACTACCACACACTTTCTGTGTTTCATGCAGGGCCCAAAGATCTCGGCCATTCAATATTGGTATTCGGCCTTGTCTCTTGCAAACAGAGATTTTGTCTCCAGATTCTCTAAATATTTTAATTATATAATGTACTGTAAATTTTACATTGAGAAATGTTGCACTATTTGCCCGCTCAGTATTTCACAAATTGGTGAACCCCTCCCCACCCTCACTTCTGACAGACCATTTCACAACATTTCCAGTCTTTAGTTGCCACTGTCCCAACTTTTTTGTTGCAAGCATCAAATTCAAAGTAGGCATAAGAAATAATAACATTTTTCAATTTCAAAAACAGATGATTGAAGTTATGTCCTGAAATGTAAAACCATAGAATTTCAAAGAGTGTGTACTTTCTCAAGAAATGACACAATGTACAGTAAAGATTTTAATCTTTTATATATTTCGTTCATCAAGACCCGATGTGTGATTGAAGTGTTCCCTTAATTTTGAGCAGTGCATAAGGAACAGTTGTACTGTAAGAATGTACTGTAAGACAATGCAATCTATAGCCTACCTGTAGCAATGAAGGATAAGCCAATAAAGGCAGTGAGATTGTTCAGAAGAGGCTGCTGGCAGAATCGAGAAGATTTGGGTCTGAGGGATTTAAAATCTCAATTAGGAACTTAACATGTACATACATGTAACAAGCAGTCAAAATTAATTCAAATTGAAAGTTTTCCGTAACCAAATGTTTACATAATTGAATGTATACTATTACATTAATGTTTATATTTAATGTATGTCTAGTTTGCTTACCTGGTTAGCACATACAATTGAGGGATGACAACTAGTGTCACAAAGATGGCATTAATGATTTGACTGAAAATAAAAGGTTAACAACACTACAATTACTTTCATAATGGAATAGGATTTTATAAAAACATGGAATAGAATTTTATAGAAACATAACTTTTCTACTAGTATTTATATAGTCATGTGAAATCACAACCTAAATTATTGTAATCCTTAATGAAGATTATCCAAAAATAAATTAAATAAACAAGTAATATATTAAGTGTTGTTGTTATGTACGCAATTAGTCAATTAAAAAATAAAAGTGCATTATTCTTGATGATTTTTTCACGCTCTACGAGGTTAAACTGAAAGAGTTTATGCTACATTTTAAGGAGTAGTTTTTTATAGATGTTCATCTGGCTTTTCTTATATATATATATATATATTATAATTATATATGCCGGCCTTAGTACATTTTGCTGCTGCAGTGTTTTTAGATCTTTTTGTCAGATGTTACTAAGGTATACTTACAAGAATTTCATAGTGTCAAAGGTTATTATTGAAAATTACATTAAGTAACTGCAAAGAGTAGATATTTGCAGTGTTGACCCTTCTTCTTCAAAGCCTCTGCAATTCACATCAATAACAGCCCATTCTTGCATAATCAATATTAGTCATTTGTGGGGTTTTGTTTGTCCACCTGCTTCTTGAGGATTGACCACAAGTTCTCAATGGAATTAATGTCTGGTGAGTTTCCTGGCCATGGACCAAAATGTTTTTGTTCCTTGAGCCACTTAGTTATCACTTGTGCTCCATTATGCTGGAAAGGGCATTGTTCATCACTAAACTGTTCTTGGATAGTAAGTTGCTCTCAGAAGTTGTTTTGGTACCATTCTCTATTCATGGCTGTGTTCTTAGGCAAAACTGTGAGTGAGCCTACTGCCTTGGCTGAAAAGCAACCCCACACATGAATGGCCTCAGGATGCTTTACTTTTGGCATGACACAGGACTGATGGTAGCGCTTATCTTTTGTTCCCTGGCCAAGCGTTTTTCCAGATGCCCCAAACAATCGGAAATTAATCATAGAAAATGACTTTACCCCCGTCCGCAGCAGTCCAATCCTTGTACATTTTGCAGAATATCATTCTGTCCCTGATGTTTTTCCTGAAGAGAAGTGGCTTCTCTGCTGCCCTTCTTGATACCAGGACCTCCTCCAAAAGTCCAAAAGTGCAGATGCATTCCACACCTGCCTGCTGCCATTCCCAAGCAAGCTCTGCGCTGGTGGTGCCCCGATCCCGCAGCTAAATCAACTTTAGGACAAGGTCCTGGCGCTTTATTTGGTGCCCTAAAGACTTCTTCACAGCAATTAAACCTCTATCCTTGATGTTCTTGATGATCCAATAAATGGTAGATTTAGGTGCAATCTTCCTAGTAGCAATGTCCTTGCCTGTAAAGCCCTTTTTGTGCAAAGCAATAATGACTGCTCATTTTTCCTTGCAGGTAAACATGGTTAACAGAGTAAGAAAAGGCTTCAAGTCTGTTACTCTAATTCAATCAGCATGACAGAGTGATCTCCAGTCTTGTCCTCGTCAACACTCTCACCTATGTTAACGAGAGGATCACTGACATTTTGTATTTTGTGTCAGGTCTGAAATGCAGTAGAAATGTCTTTTGGGGGATTTTGTGAATTTTCATGGAAAGGAGGGACTTTCCATTTGATTGCAATTTATCTGATCACTCATAAAAACTGAGGCAGCAGACATTGTGAAAATGTATTTGTGTGTCTTTCTCAAAAATGTTGGCCCTGGCTATACTGTAGTAATTATACCTTGTCATAGCTTGAGTTGCAATTAAAAAACACAACTTTGACTGCTTCTTTGTTCCCTGCTTTGCTGATGT
Organism: Novumbra hubbsi; assembly: GCA_016801125.1. Classification (NCBI taxonomy): domain Eukaryota; kingdom Metazoa; phylum Chordata; class Actinopteri; order Esociformes; family Umbridae; genus Novumbra; species Novumbra hubbsi. Next base: position 36,482 of record JACXGK010003997.1, on the reverse strand, counting down.
TTGTAATAATCATGCAAATAGGAGACCATGTAATTGGATAAAGGACCTGCTTGAAGTTCGACATAGACTTGCTGGGAATGGCATTAAAAAAACATGAAATTGAGATTTAGACTGGCTCTATATTTGTAAATGGTTAGTATAAAAAGTTAAAGAATACTAAAATTCCACAAACAAGAAATCCATCCACAGAAGCTCTATTAAGGCAAAGATATTTGGGGAAGAAATGTCAGAGAAATAAAGTGGATTTGTGGTGACTTTGTAAAAAGTAATCTGACATGTAAACATGTTTAGTTAGGATGGAACCTTTGGCCTATCATGAAGGGACGGTTTTGCAGACACATACCTAGTCTAGAACTGAAAAAATAAGCTCAATGGAGTTTTTTATTGAACAAAATGTTCAAAACTAAACTAGGCTTAATTGTCAAACTGTATAAGTAAATAATCTCCTTTCCTCATCTTTATCAAGGGTGAAAACCATTTCAGACATAAAAAGAAAAAACAAGATTAAGTTTAGTTAAAATCTCTAGAAACAATACATGTAAGAAAATGCAAGTAAACCTCCAAAACTTACTATTTTAACCTTTGATCCCTTGGAAGCCATCTGCTGGTATGATATGCCACATATACTAAGGCATAATGCAGCATTGTCCTCTAATACTTTGACATAACTGTGTAAAAGAACTGAGAGACGATTAGGTTTAGATGACACATCCGTTCCAGTTCTGATCACTGTGAAAAGGATCCCCTGCTACCCTTTGCATCATCCCCAGGGTGGTGTCCACGTCAGACCTTTAATGGTCTACAGGGATCCGATTTCTTCACCTGCTCACACAGGCAAACGTAAAAGCCATTATCATTTAATACTGAGTTGAGACCACTGAAGACACAGGATGCATTTTATAAGGTCTTAACAGTACAGACTACTTCCCTTTCTCTATATTTTGTTGTGTTTTTTTTGCCAAAAATGTACACACATTACTGCATACCGACAAAGTGAAAACTCTAGTAGAAATTCTGAATAAGACTCGCTCAAGTCTCAAGTTTGATTTAGAATACAGGATTTATTTTGAACTGGCCCCGGCAGACCCTGTCAGAAAATAGGGGGGAAGGATCTGAACCAAAAGGTAGCCACACTTATCCCCTTATACTGGGACACAGATGAACTCTCACCTAGTAAAAGGAACATCTCAGCCTGCACTCATTGTTAGTCAAGGTTACGAAGTCATACTTCGCTATCTACATAAGGTGCCACATTGGGATTCAATACAGCACTATTTATCAGTCACAAGACATAGGATGGTGTCAGGCTCATCTTAAAAACCTTGGACGTATCTTGTCGGGCCGTAACAGACCACAGTAAACTATCAGGCTCCACTAGTCACAAAACAACATAGAAACAAAAAAAATCTATTACAAAAAGTTTTTAGAACAGTTCCATGAAGAGGTCTATAAAGAGGTTTACATTTGGAGGCAAGAAGTTTGGAGGCATTTGCTTTAGCAGAAGATCTGTTTATTTAGGCTTTTGTTGCTTAGCAATAAACACTCAAACCATAACACTCTTCATCATATTACACAAATGAGTTGGAATGCTGAGAAGCTTTTTCTCATGCAGGATCAATACATTTTCCAGACCTCAGTATTCCTTTGGGGTATTGTAACCTGGACGGTTTATAAAGCTATCTAGTGGTTTTCCCTGCATAGTAGCCTCTGTAGTGCTGCAGGTAAGGTCTACTGCGTTTGTTAGTATCTTATCACATTCACGTCTATTTTCTGTAGCTTGTATTAGAACCATCAGACAGTTGTTCCCTTTTTTTGTTTCTCATTATGTTGAGCATTCTACCACTATAAGTCTTCTTAGCCTACAAGTCTTCCTTAGGCTTACAAAACCATTTGCCATTTCTCATTTCACCAGTGGTTTATTTTCAATTATGTACCAAACCGTTGTTTTTGGGAAGCTTATGGTTTTGGCTAGGTTTCAGATGATCTTTTCTTGACGATTTTCAGCATCATACTGGATTGACACACGTGTCTGGATAGTATGATGCTGAAAATCGGAAGAAAAAATAGAAACCTACTGGATAGTATGACATTTTTAGAAAAAAGAATCTAAAACTTAGCCAAAACCGCAAGGTTCCCAAACATAACGTTTTGAATGTACCAAAAAAAATAAGAAAGGTAACAGTTTTGTCCTATTTTGGTAAACTTAAAGATCTAGAGTTGATTGTGTCTGCTCTGACAGCCTTGAATGAAACAGTAGGGCTAAGTCATTAAGGTGACCCTTTACATAGTTGGATAGAGAGCAACTAAAGAGTGTGCACATATGGCTGATGCATTAAGACACATCCCATCTTGTTTGCAGTGATTTATTATTGCAAATGTTGTTATTTCCTCAGTAATTTGTGCAAAAAGTCATATCTCACTCTGGCCTGTTTCCACTGTCCAAAATAGAAATCTAGTAAAAAAGCTAACCCCTGCCCTATTTAACACACAATAGCACAAGACATCCCACATCCTTTAAATGTTGCCGTTAATTTTAAGAGATACCTTCAATAGAATTCTTCGCAGTCCTACATTAGCCTCCATCATGCCTACCAACTTCAGCGGAACATGGGACATTATTAGTAATGACAACTTTGAAAGTTACATGGTTGCACTTGGTAAGTTACCTTTTCTGTTGATTATTGTCTGTTCATATAAAGTAATAATAACTTGTTCTTGTGAATTGAATGTTGCATTTAACAAAATGTGTTTGTTATTATATCTATTGGATTTTAGAATTACATGAAGGCACAATTGGGGCACCTATGTCACAGTTACCTCAATCTACTTTATCTAGCCTGTTATTTTTCCCACAATCGAGAATGAATTGGAATGTTCAGCCTCTGTGCATATAGCCTATTATTTTTATCACATCTAGACCGTATGTCCCTACAGGAATTGATTTTGCGACACGGAAGATTGCAAACATGTTGAAACCCCAGAAAGTGATTGAACAAGATGGGGACTCCTTTACCATCAAAACCTTCACCTCCTTCAAAAACTATACTGTTTCATTTAAGATTGGGGAAGAGTTTGAAGAGGTGACGAAAGCAATGGATAACAGAAAGGTCAAGGTAAAACGGCTATTTTACTGTTCTGAAAATGGTTAATCTATATTTGTGGTTGAAAGCTTATCATGATGAATAGAACCATTTTGTAATGTGTCTCTTAGTAGCATTTGTTAACTGCAGGCAGCTGTATGTCTTCTTCAAGCCAGCTGCAGCTACTTCCCTGGGAAGTGAGAGTTAAGTTCTACACATGTGGTTTCAAACCCGGTGTACAAGGACCCCTGCGGGTACTAGGGCTATCTACAGGGGTTACTTGAGAGGACTCACAACAACATAGGATAACTAGTGTAATTTACACAACTGGGCATTTCAGGGATATTCAGGGCGGAGAAAAATTCAGTTTGTGGTACAGTAACCACAGTGTCTAATTTACACATTATGATAATTGCTATCTTTTGTAACAGACCGTGGTCAACTGGGAAAATGATAAACTGGTGTGTGTTCAGAAGGGAGAGAAGAAGAACAGAGGGTGGACACACTGGATAGAAGGAGACAAGCTCAATTTGGTATGTTGCATGTAGGCTGCTCATATCTACCTTTTAACCACATTTGTGATATTGGCTAGTAGGACTGACTGTAATGCAATGCCTTTTGCTCTGTCTTTAAGGAAATTACCTGTGAGGATAAAGTCTGCAAACAAGTATATAAAAAAAGTGCTTGATCATGCTTTTACCATATTTTTCACTTCTACTACCACTTCATTTCAAAATATATATTCTCCAATCGGAAATGTCCGTATTGAGTATCAAAATAATTGTCAATCTACAACACTGTGTATTCTGCGTATATTTCCTAACAGAAGCCACGAATAAAGCAATGGACCAGAAACGTCTTCTGTATTGCATTCATTCAAACTCCAACCCAACAGGAGGTGCTGTGTAGGTCAACAGGACTTTAAGCTTAATTTTATGACCACATCCGCCTGTATAAGCGCGCGACTTTCTAATTGTATTTGTTTTTAAGGTCCGTGTAAACAGCAGATACATTATGTAACGTTTTCAAAAGTTTTCTGTTTTAACATATTTGGGGAATAAGTGTATTTCTCTAGAAAACCAGTATATCCATTTATCTAGCTCGCTTGATAACGCGGCATTGTTATGAGAAAATGTCATCAACAATTGACGAAGAGGAAAGACAACTTCAGGTACACCTTTAGCATTTGCATTCTGACTTATTGCATTGCTTTATGCTGACAATATTATTCATGTCTATGAAGTACGTGGTGTTTTCAGCAACGTAAATATGGACTTTTTTCACTATAATCGTACCGCAGAGACTGAAAGCAGCAGTCCACCATACAGTTGGAAGACTATGTCAAAGCCTTGGTGACAATCACCAGATGGAATTTAGTCGACAGGCTATAGCAGCCATAGCTGAAACAACGTTCCGACAATGTGGTGAGTGTATTTTGTTATCTGTGGTTTCGAGTTTTGGTTGGGTTGGCTGTCTCAGAAACCGGGCACGAACACACCAAAGGACTGTTTCTAATCTGACCCGCAGGATCGTTCTATTCATATTTACATTCTGTACTGTAGATAGTTCTTCACTTAGGGAAAACATGCAAAGGCTATTGTGACTGGATTTCCAGGAAGCCCACGAGACTACATTATACGTTTTCACGATTGTTATGATTACATTGGTATTGTGATTCAATCCTGTGACATTGTTGTATATTCTACTATCAGTCGCCATGTGTTTGCCCCAGATAGTTGAAAGAGGCACGTGGAAAATTGTTTTGGTCAGTCATATCCCTTAGGATGTATGTTTTGTTTGTGCCAATACGGTAAACTAAGGGAACACACAAACATCGACACATTAGCATGTGTACCAATACTGGATTTCTGACTGAAATTGTTGTGGCGTTGCTAACTTTAGTTTTGCAGAGCATTTGGTGCTCTCAACGCCAAAATGTGTTCTGTTTAGAAATTCTAGGTACGACCAGAAGGCCTGCATCTTGTGATCTTAAGTTACGTGTAGGTATATATGGCTGGATCATTTCATGAACTGTATAAAATATGCTTGTTAGCAGTTGATAGCAGATCATGATGTATCATGCTCATTAAGTCCTTTTGAGAATCAACATATAGTATTCTTAGTAATTTTCACATCAGCACATTCATCATGAATGATATGCATGCATCACCTGGGAAGTGTTCAACGAAAACGTTAACCGTAACTATAATGTCTTTCATGCTGTTTTTTACACATTTCATACGTACATTCAATAAATCATTCATGTACAATTTAGTAGCAGTTCAGTCTCATCTAAATACTCATCCATCTAGATCAGGGGTGCCCAAACGTTTTCCTATGAATGGCTAAAAGTCCAACTTGTCTGAGGGCAGTGGGCCGAAAGTAACGTTGCATTATACCAAACTGTATTATATTATATGGCGTGCCAAACCAAAGGTCTCCATTGGCCAAGATTTAGATTGGGCACACCTGTTCTAGATGCAGGGATGGGTAGTAATGAGACTTGATGTTGCTAGTATTGTCTTGTTAGTCTCTGTGGGACAAATGGCCTGATGGGGAGCAGGTGGCAGCTGTTTACCCTTCCTGGTTGTAGTTTACTTCTGCAGTGGGTGGATGCATGGTAACCTCTCCAAACACCCTGCAGTCAGAGTACCTCATTGGTTGCCATGGTGCCTTTACAGCAACCTAGGGTTAGACCTACTCTATAAGTTTCACTTTATTTTGCTTTTCAACCACTTTGTGATTATTTTCTATAATGAACAGCAATATAAAGTTTTTTTTTTTTTTTAACACAGCATTTAAAAAATACTTTTTCCCAGCCTTGAATTTTCAGAACAGATGTGTGAAGTCCTGGCAGTGGAAGTCAATGATACGGTTTCGGTTTGCACGATTCAAATTATTAAATGCACTCTTTTTATCTTTTAAGATATTTTCGCAAAGGACTTGGAGGCTTTTGCAAGGTAAAATGTCTTCATCCAGTTTCCATTGATTCTTTTTTATGAATTAATGGTCCCCCAATTCATTTCAGTGTGCAATATCAAATATTGCTGATCAGAATGAGTTATTAATTTGTTTGGAATCAGATGCTTTGCAGGGTGTTTTAAACAAGTTAATTCGAATTTCACATGTATAACCAATAATAATGTAATACATCAGTTGTTTCAAAATCAATGAATACACATGTGTTGTGGGTGGTTTCAAGTGTAGGCATGCCAAAAGAAGCACAGTGTCTATGGATGACGTGAAGCTAGTGGCTCGTCGAAGTACAGCTCTGGTGGGTAACGGCTCCTATATAACTGTCAGTTCACATACCTTAGCCTTTTTGACTGTTTTGATAGTAACAGTTTTACCCTGCCACTGTTATTTAGCACCAGACCTCTAAGTATTTCCAGTGACACTGTTCATTACCCCCCCAGTATGACTTCATACAAAGGAAGAGTGAGGAGATTGCCAGCACCAACCAAGAGCAAAGGGACAAGAAGAAGAGCGGCGTGAAGAGGAAGAAAAAGGACACCGAAGCAATGGAGTAGAAAGGAACTACTTGCTAGGAAAACAGGAGGCAACATGCCACAAAGTTATTTTATGCAGTTATGACCAGATACATAGCGTGTGTACCTTATTATTGCACATTAAAGGGCATCCAATGGCTCAACCAACTTGTAGAAAACATTTATTGAGAACTCATCAATTATGCGGTACAGTGGGATTCCTAAAATTGGCTGAAAACAGCAGTTTCTAACTACCTTAACAAATACAGGTCTAATTTCATGGACACAGATTATGCCTTCTCTTGGACAGATACATCTGGCTCCTTGAAGTTTTTTATTTTTTTTAAACGCAAGACGCAGCTTAAAACCTGTGAAAACGACCTCAAAATATTTTTAAAAGACAAGTAGGTGTTTTCCCCTTGTAGCATCAGCATGGAGACATGCTGTAACACAGGGGCACAATTTCAGCATAAACATCTGAAATTCTATAACTTACAAATTGCCTCATTTCAGGCTGCCGGTTGATTTTGACTATTTTTTTTTGATTAAGCCAATTCCATTCAACGTCCGGTCTGACATAAGGACACATTATCCAAACTTACTACCCCTTTTTGTTGGCAAAATAAATAATGGGAACCCATTTCAAGCCTGTGAGGACTTCAGTCTTCATCCTTCAGGACACTGACTCCAGTCTGGGTTCAGATGGAAACCTCGCCCAGCAGTGTCCAAGGTCCCTAGATATGTGAATTAAATTAGATTTTGGGGGGGGACAATTCAAATGACACCAAGTAACCAGTATTCAAATAAACATATCTATTCAAAGTTTTATTAGAGATCTCTTTATGACATGTCTAAATCACCATTGAATCACGCTGGGAAACATTTGACAACCACACCACTCTACGTTCTCACACCAACACTCACGTCCCCAGTGTCCTCAGCAGGTGTCATCCACATCAAGTTCACAACTTACAGAGCATCAATGACAAGGAAAGAAACCACACACCATACAGCATTCAGGTCAGGTAGGTTATATAAGCAAGACATATATTCAGCACAACATTCCACGCTACATTTGGGTACTACTTCCGCACTTGATAAATATAATAATGAGGGTAGGAAAAATTGCAAGATAAAAAAGATCTTGAAGTACTAGTAAATGAAAGTCCATTTTTAGGGGGAGGAGCTCGTAGCATCTGCAGCTTCCATTCACACTCACAAAAGCAGTCAAAATTGGGCTCTTTCATCGCACAACCAGTACGTTTCACGCTTTCTTTTTCTCTCCGTTCGCTCACTCATCGATTCACTCTTCGCCACAAGCCATCCTCAATCGCACTCATGAGTTCTTAAAATGTCAGTTGCGCAGTTCTTTCCATTAAAAAGTGGATAAAAATGAAACACCCACCGTCTCTTAGAACATGCGGAGTGAAGCCGTTCTTTGATGGCAAAGCATTTACAGATGGGGAGAGTGAAATTGACATCACCCAAAGAATGCTGCCAAAGAGGAGCTTCTTCCCAGGAAAATGGAAGAGAGGTAAACTGCAGAAGAGATTGTAGTGAAGGCTTTTCCATTCAACTTGACTGAAAATAAAGTTGCACTTAAAACATTTCAGTTTCAACCAGATTCTTTTCAATGCAAGATTGTTGTCAAATACGTAAGGATAGTGATTTCTCATGCATTTTTCAGAAACATCAACTCACAATACATGCATTCAAGAATCCAGTTGAAAATACTCCCGGATATGAACTTAAGAACAAATCAACTGGACATCAAAAGTAGCACTGAAGCCGAAAACCCTGGTAAACAATTCACTTCAAACACTTTCTAAATTAGATCTTGAGCACTTTCTCCCCAATAGTACAAAATCTCTTTCACAAAAGGGTTTAGTTATTAGATACGCATAACACCAGAAATTGAGTTGAAAAAAAGACATCTCACAATACTTACCATCCAAACTATTTCACTTACATACCCCACCCGGAAGATTTGGACTCCATACTGGAGCCAAATCCTGAGCTGAAACCACTACCACTGGTTGTTGAATTAGAACCGGTACCCCACCCTAAACTGGCTGAGCTGGTGCCATAATTGCTGTTCCCTGAGTTATAGGTTTGATCCCTGGTGGAGCTAGCCTGCCCTGTGGAGGCAGTGCCTGAGCTGGCAGTCTGCCCTTGCTGGCTAGCCAACATCCCCATCATCCCCCAACTGCTCTGCAGGGCAGCCTGAGCCGCAGCCATCATAGCAGGGTTCAGACTAAAGTTGCCAAAATTAGCCATGTTAGTGCTGGCACTGCTGCCTAACCCTGTGCGGTTACTACCAAATCCCTGAGCCCCAAACCCGTTCCCGAAGCGCCCTGCTCGCTCCATCATCTGCCTACTTCCGTGTTTTGGCTCAGCATTTGAGATGTGCACGCTGACCCCCTTAATAATCAGGTCTTCTCCACATAAGGAACTGGCCACCTGGAGAGGACAGACACACGTGGGTCAGGATGACATTACTAGGGCAATTCAGCATGTGGCAAAAAGAAGAGCGCCACGGCTCCTACCTGATCATCGGCGAAGCTGACGAAGGCGAAGGCCCGGAAGGGCTTGGGGATGAAGACGTCAGTCACCTCGCCGTACTGCATGAAGAACTGCCGCAGCTCGTCGGCGGTCATGTCTTCAGTACACCGGCCTACAAACACTTTCCTGCTCCTCATGGGCTCATCTGGGCCTTGCTGTTTTAACAAAGGTTAATAAGGCTTCAGCTTTAACTAATCCACAGTTCTGTTTTTTAAACAGCTATCACATCAAATTTAGCCAGTGACAGCTAGAAAAAATATCTATGGAAAAACAAGGTAGTGAGGATGTCATTACTAATTATGGTTATAATATACATTTGCCAAAATCTCATATCTGGACAAATGTCATTCATTTTGGTATAACATTCTTAAAAAACACACTTTCACTCTTAGCTAATGATAGGTAAACTGATATTTGTAATCCATTCAAGATTATACATTTACAGACTACGATGAGGGTGGGGAACTATAATAAAAAATAAAATAAAAAGCTTAGAATTTAGTCTTTTAATGACCAATGTTTTACAAAAAACACAAACACCCACCTTTGAGTTGGGAAGTTTGCAGTCACACCATCTCCCATCAATCATGTGGCGCTGAGAGATCACTTTGTCTTGAGTTTCATACTCCGTAAACCTCACAAAGCCAAATCCTTTTGAATTTCCAGTCTTTACGTCTCGTTTCACCTGAAATTGTTTTTGTGTTAAGTAAAAGGCACCATGTGTCAGGGTAGAACCGGTAGCTACCAAAACTGCATACTACTCATCTGCAAAAACTTGATTGTCTAATGGGACATCGTACCTGCACCATGATCACTTCTCCGAAGGTGCTGAAATAATCTTTCAGGTCCTGCTCTGTTGTCTTCCATGGCAACCCCAGTACAATGAGATCAGATGTCTTCATGTCACCCCTCTTCATTTTCACAGCAGAGGCAGCATCAATCTCTTCCATTTTTCTTTTGTTGTCTGAAACAGGGTGGTAGGGATCATCATTCAATCGCTGTTGGAACACTTGAGACAAACATTCTATTAGATACTCATTCCATGTTTTGCATATACAGTAACTAGGCAACATTTACATTTCCCGTTATGACAAATGAAGTGTATTCTAACATATAGAAATAAAATAAATTGTATGTGTACATCAAAAAGATACCCAATTACCTTTCGGATAATTGACAACATAGACCAGATTGCCCCAGCCGTTCTCCGGAGCATGAAGAAGCCCTTCAACCAAACGGACCCCTCTCATGCACTGCGAAACAGGACTCCTGAAACGTAGGCCACAAGCCCCTGGAAACTGAGCCGCTACCGTAGAAAGCAACACCGTGCCATCATCCTCGGATGGAATTTCCATGGGCTCCTCGTTCTCCTCTTCAGCAACGCGAATGTACACCTCTGCCATTTTACCCACGACGATTTTACTCGGTTGAAAAAAATCTTGTGCTCGCTATGAAAAAGTTAGCGAGTTCCTAAAACCCCTTGTTTATACCCCACGTCCCGAGCAGATGAAAACGTCGGCAAAGCAGTTTTGCAACGTCAAAAAACACGGTGTTACGAGGTACACCGCTTAAGTAAAAAAAATGTAAGACGAAGCTACAGATCGTATTAAGTAAACACACGAAACTCTGGTTTACACAGTACTGTACTCCCACTAGCGTCCCTTTGTTAGGATACACCGAACGACGACCTCGTATTAGCAATGTGGCATTAGATGAGCTAACGGCGTCTCATGCCGTGTTGCCTCTAAAAGTTGCAGTTATGTAGAAGAAAACTGAAATGGCCCAATCTTAAAATTAACGTTACGTATTAAAGCAGTAACTAGTCTAGCATGTACGCAGTATAGCGATTTGAAAGCAATTGTTTACGCTCTGCGACGAATGAAACACAGCTGTTGTTTCAGATCAAAATGGCATTATCGAAGTCATGGAGGAAGTACGTCATTATTGTTTTTTGAAGGGGGCGTGTTGTAAATCTAGAAATGAAAACGGTAAATTAATTGCAAATACTACCACATTTTGATTTCGTAAACATATTTATACATGACTTATTGCGTAAAGAAAAAACACAGATATCCACATTCTAACAATACTACGACCTGGCCCTCTCATTTCTCCCACACGAACGAACGTTGGATAACCGATTTGTATGGGTGAATGGAGTGATTCATTTGACTCAATTTAAATTGTTTTACCTCAAGCGGTTAATGCTGGTAGAGAACGTACAAAATGATCGACATAATTCTATCCGTATTTTACAGATTTACATTTTAGATTAGCTTTTTCTCATTGTTTTCTGGTTATTTCCAAGCATTTTGAATGGGTAGCCATTTGTGAGCCAAACGAGCAGTTGATTTACAGAAAAGACTCGTAATGCCGATCAGATTAGATGAGCCGAGTTTTACTAACGACCTTACGATTTACGGTGTCGTCAATGGCTTTCCTATAGCCAATAATTCTGAACCCACAGCTTCGAAGTCAACATTTGCTTTAAGCGTTAGGTAAAAGAATGAGGTTGCGTGGTTATGTTTTGTTTTCTATTCGAATGTACTTTAAACAAAACAACCAGAGTTAAGGGGTTAACAGAACAACAAGGTATTGGTCAAGTTGGTGACGGCTTAACAGCTCAGGCAAACCTTGTCAAGATAACCAACAACAAACCAAAATGTATTCCAGACCTGGAAAATTAACATGCAAATAACACAATCTTGTTAGCATAGCTTCCCAAATACACCGGGACCACTTCAATAAGTCCAATCTATGAAGCAGGCATTTTACCAAGGACCAGATAGTTAAACCTAAAAGAGCAGAGGAGACTGGTTAAAGGAGACTAACCAGTGCTATTTGAGTGGAACAATCTAATCAACCAGCCACCAAGGCCAATTGTGTGGAGAGAGACCTGCCAAGACCAACCATGATGAGACCATGGAGTGTGATGTTAGAGAATGAGTACTTCAAAAACAAAATTTAAGATCTAAGAGATTCAGCAGTTGCTAGTACGGTGTCTCTTTGGTTTACAAAGATTTGCTGGCTTAGACAAGGACAGAACACTGACAATAACAATAATGGTAATGATAACAAAACCGAAATATAGTTATATGCTTTTACAGTGGCTAATGATTGTTTTAGGATCAAAGAGGAACCTGCCTCAAAATTTAAAAAATCTAAACCAGGGACAAAGTCTAAAAACATTGTAACACCAAAGACACCAGAATGTTCCCAAGAGATTTCATTTTCCGGACGGCCCCTATTAAAACCTCCTTAAGAGATATTTGAATACCTACTCATTTATCCCACTTACAGATACAACTTTGACAATTGAAACATTTTCCAAATGTATCTTTAGCATTGAAACCATATATGTTTTTGCATATATTAAACTACAATCCCTTAAAATTTAAGACAAAAATATGAAAGTTGTGTAGACATTCACTTCAAGTGTATTGCCTCACTCATTTGCATTGTTTAAATAGTAATGTTTTATTTAGCATTATTTTAGCTTAAGATTTGCAAGGGTAAAGCACTCTGTCATATGGGACAGAAAGCCAGTATGAAAATGACCCAATGGCTAAGTGCATCTGATAGTATACATTTTAAATATTTGATGGAATGCAGTATAGAAATAAGTTAACCAGAAAGACATCTCAAACAGCTTTTTATTACATTTTTCAATAACAGTACATTTTAGTACAGTATCTATCTTGCATCCAGCTCGCTGTGGAACACCAACATAATGAAATAAAATACAAAAGGTGAAAAGGGTACAAGGGGGCTGAGCTCTACCTTATCAATGGAAAGAGAAAAGGGAATCCATCTCAATTGAATTGCAATTCATTTTACTTGTGGCCACACACAAATACATCACATTTATTGTACATTATCAGAGAAAACAAAGTGAAAAATGTCAACTATTAAAGAAAGTGCTCCTGTATACAGTGAAAAATGGTCTGCATTAATATGCTATTTGAGTTAAGACCAAAAAAAAATTACATTACATTAATTATGGACAGAAATCCGAGAACTGGGTGTACAAATTTAAGTGAGATTGTGAGGTCTATTGAAACACAAGATGGGGTTTTCGCAATCATTCCATTATGAATTATAAAAGTTGGCATTAGAACTGGTAAGCATGTTTCACATGGAGTCTGCAGTCAATAGGAAATTCATTCTTCACTTTCAGTTACTCTGGTGCATAGCTTTGCCAGTATACGTACATATTGTATGCAGATTGTAGCCCAAAATGAACTGGAAAAAAAGTTAATCAAAGTTAACAGGTTATTCTCCTTATGAAAACAGACAGATGCCTTACATCTGTGCACCTTGGAAAGCAATTCTACAGCATGCACACCTAAATTAACCCATGGCAGACAGACCAAAAAGAAAGTCATTATTTTCAGACATTAATTTGTATATTTCATTCACAGAATAGCAACTGCAGTTCCAAGCACAGGAAAGGTGTGGGCTGTCACCAAGAATAAGTGTACATCTAAAAACAAATCCAATCCATTTAACCTAATCCAGACTTGCCACAAAATCACAGAACCCACCCTAAATCCCTAGTCCCTGCCCAGATAACAAAAGAGTTAAGGGGTTAACTGAAATTACCTTACTCATAACTTTTTGTATTGGAATGAGCATTCATCACAATTTTATAGCATGTGGTCGGTTAGTTAACACAGTATTAGTTGAGAAGCAAAATTTATTTTTGTGCAAAAAAAAATATTTAAAAAAGCTGTGATTAAACAAAAACAGCTAGTATATAAATACATCAATGAAATTTTCTGAAAGCTGCTCATGTAATCTGGTCTATCTTTTGCTTCCATGCTTTCTGCTTGTTTTATTTTGTCTAATCTTTCTTACATGATTAAATGGGATTAAAATGACAAGCTGTAAATTTAAACATATCTAAAAACACTGAGAGAAAACATGACATGAACAAAAGCCATTGAATAAAACTAACAAACCATCAGAGAATATAATTCTTGAACAAAAAAAAAAAGTTAAATAATTTGTACAATTATGCTCCAACATTTGCTTTCAAGACACATACATTTGCATGGGATGATAGTGTTGTTTTCTCATTCAAGGTAACATAAAAATGGTCCAAGAAGGAATGCACAAGTTTTTGATTTGATACCACAGGACATCATCTTTTTAACTAGGTGATAAACAATTGTGCTCTTCTTTGTGTAGGAAAGGCATTGGTTTCCCTTAGTTTTTTGTGGTGTCCAAGTCAGTTTAAAACGGTGTTGAAGAAGATGCTGTGAAATTTAACATTCTCAAGTTGCTGTTATGGTCTTCCAGTCAACTTTGGAGTTCAAAATGACTTCTAAAGAAAAACAAAGTGGGTCAGAGCTCAAATATACTAAACCAGAACTGTCCAACCCTGCACCTACCATCATGTACCTTCAGACCTACCCTACTCTAGGACACCAAACAATTAGCTGGTTGACAATCTAAAACATTCTACTTAAACCTACGGTTGAGGCAAAGGGTTGGGGGCCCAGTAAAGAATGCTTTACATCAAGGTTTCTCAAACGTCTTTTTACCGCTATTCAAACACTCCTTTCAAGCAAATCAAGCCTTAAATTAATCAATGTGGGCGTGCCAGTTTAGAGTAAAAACAAAACTTCTGGTCGGCCCAGAGACAAAGTCAGGGAAACTACAAATAAGTACGCACCTTCAGGAATCAATTCCAGATCTTCAGAAAACTGTCCCAGGATCCTGTTGCAACTGCCATGCCATCATCAGTGACACCCAGGCAGCTAACACGGTTGTCATGTCCAGCCAACACACCTAAAACAACATCATAATATTAGCCTGAGGCATTGGCCAAGCAACCTCCCCACCCCACACAAAAACATAAAAGAAAAACGATGTGCAAGTGTTCCTATAAACAGAGACATTGCGATCTTAAATTTATGAAATCTGTAAGTTTTTTTTTTTACATAAACAATCTAGTTTCAGTTCTGGCTGTATATAATATGCAGTGTTCAACTTAAATTGTTGATTACAGTTGTTTCCGTCCTCCAAACACGAGCTCTGACAAATCAACCCACTTCTGAATCTAGTTGCCTACCCCTGGCCTAAGGAATGTGATGTGATTTCATACAACCCTGGGAATGAGGCAGTTGGATTATGTTTACATTGTAGATACTTTAAATGCACAACATGAAACATCATCGTTCATGGTGGGTGGATATAGTTGCACTTACTAGATAAACATTTAAATTGTTTCACATGACTACTGCTGAGCATTAGTTCAAAACCAAATTTAGTTTTGTAGTTCCCTTTGTGTCATTTGTCAAACTAAAACGCCTACACTGAACCACAAGTTTTGTTTAAGTGGAGCCGGACAAAAACGGTCCGTTTGGATGGAACCGTGTGCGGAGAAGGAGCACGCCAGTCCATACTAATCAAACTGGGCACTTCAGGAGGAGTTCCAGACCAAAACCTTCCAGAGGAATTAGTGACAACGAGACAAGCCCTCTCAGGGGTGTTCTAGATGACCCACCAGCACGGTCGGCCTTCAGCGTGTCCCACACGTTGCAATTGAAGTCGTCATATCCAGCCAGGAGGAGACGACCACTCTTGGAGAAAGCAACAGAGGTGATGCCACAGATGATGTTGTCATGCGAGTAGCACATCAGCTCCTGGTCGGCACGAAGGTCAAAGAGTCTGCAGGTGGCATCATCAGAGCCCGTACAAAAGGCATTGCCATTGGGGAAGAACTGCAAAAATACAACAATTTACAGAACAAACAAGTAAGGTATACAATAAAACAAATCAAAATGCAACAACCATAATTTGCTGATCCCATATTTAATCAAATATACATATAAAAGCACACGGGGGAGTAACAGGATGCTGCCCTTACACATATGGCATTGATGTCAGACTCGTGCCCAGTGAAAGTCTGTCTGCACATGCCCTCTCTGACATCCCACAGCTTGGCAGAGGCGTCACAAGCCCCTGAGACAAATAGCCTGGTATCAGGGGCCAATGAGAGGCTCATGACGTCACCACTGTGCCCAGCAAACGTGGTTGTCTGCTGGCCTGTCTCAATGTCCCAAAGGGCACTGTAAAAATAAAATAAAAAAAGATTCATATAGATAATATATAGTTTCTATACAAATTCCACAAGTAACACTTGAAAGTAAAAGTGAAGCATTGACAATAGAGCTGACTTCCTACAGGCGGAAATCCTTTACTTACCAGGTGGTGTCTCCAGAGCTTGTTATAATCTGGTTGTCATCAACAAAGCGACAGCAGGAAAGATACCCTGGAATGAGAAATGTCATTCGGTTGAAACCGGAACCAGAAATGTGGTTAAATAGAAGAGGTATGAAAGAGATTTAATGAACAAAAATAAATAAAACAAGCCCCAACAGAACCCATTATAACTCCACCTGTGTGCCCAGCAAGCTCCCGGCTCACGCGTACATTCCCCTCCCTTGTCTTCAGGTTGTAGATGGAGCAGATGTTGTCCAGACCTCCACAGGCCACATAGTTTCCTGAAGGCGCATATGAGCAGGTCATAACCCAGGAAGAGCGCAGAGGAATGGCATGGACCTGTTGAGGAGAAGAGCTGGTCAACTCAAGAAATAATTGATTGTAACAAGGGCGTGACGATATACTTAGCTGTAAAAGGTTGTGCCATAAAACTCAACTGACTGGCTTCTCTCCTATACGATTTCAAGAGACTCTTTAAACCTCATATCTGTGCATGGACTACGCATGAGCTTCTAACTTCTTATTGTTGAACTACGATTAAAAACAGCAGCCACACGTCTTACCCGCCCGAGCAAACGAGAGTTGCGCGCTACACTGAGGCCAGCCTGCGTAGCAAGGGTTATCGTTTGCGCAAAGCACTGAATGCCCAGCTCCAATCCTGTGCCGCACCCAGCGAGGTAGTTGATTTGAGTTGAGAGCTGTGGTTGTTCTGTAGGCGTCTTTGCGTTAGCCTCGATGTACAACACTATTTTCTTACAGCATTTCCATCAAAATGCTGTCACGCAAAGGATTTTAAAGCGCTAACCTACGTTACCTACTCGTGCAAGAGTAATTGTTTTGTTTCATTATTTTTCACATTGCATACTATTAGTGAAGACTAAAACTATGAAATGACACATAGAACCATGTAGCAAAACAAAATAAAAAAAGTCACATTGGAGATTCTGCAAAGTAGTTGATATACAAATGACCATTCCATATGTACTGTTGTAATCCATATAGTGGCAAAAACAGCCTAAATAAGCAAAGAGAAACAGTCCATTATTAATGCAAGATATGAAGGTTAGTCAATTCAGAAAAAAAAAGGAAGAAAAACAGCACAATGATGAAACTGGCTCTCACGCCACATGAAAGGAAGACCTTTGCGGCAGAAAATCTGCAATGAACAGCACCTCAGATTGCAGACCAAATAATGGCTTCACAAAGAACAAGTTACAAACGGATCAAATGTTCAGAGGGGAATGCATGAATCAAGGTCAATTAGACCGATGGAAATCTATCCGCTAGTCGACATTTGGTTCCAACTGCTGTGTCTGTAAGACGCAGTGTTTGAATGGATGATTTATGATTAATTTACAATTGATGACACACTTAATCAGCATGGCAACAACAACAACCTGCAGCAATAAGACCTCCCATAAGATTTGCACTTAGTGGGACTATAATTTGTTTTTCTACGAGTCAATGAACCAAAAACCCTCCATGCAGTTTAAGGGCAATCTAAACAAACAGGAGAGTGAGTGCTGGACCAGTCACCAAACCGCCACAATCAACCAACATGTCATGTAGTAAGAACTCCTCAAAGACGGTAGGAAAAGCATTCCAGGTGACTACGTAAGGAAGCTGGTTGAGATAATACCTATTGTGCAAAGTTGTCAAAGTAAAGGGTGGCTACTTTGAAGAATCTAAAATAGAAATGTACTCGTTTAACACTTTTTGCTCACTACATGACTGTGTCATTCCTTAATGTGGAAAAAAGCATGAATAAAAAAATATATATTTGAATGAAAAGGTGGCCAAACGTTCAACGTATACTGTATATAGAAAAAACAGAAGTAAAACAGTTGAAAGGACTGAAAGCAAAGCCTGTAAGTGCAACAGAATTGTTCTTCCAACAGACAATGACATTTGAGCCCCTGAGTCTGACCTTGTTTGTGGTGTAGCTGTCCCAAATAATGAGTTTACCATCTTGGGAGGCACTGACCAGGAGCCTGTGAGAAAGGCCAGAATGAGTTAGTCATGCCCTATAAGGCATTGTTGTTAAAAAAAAACCCACAACCTTTGAACAACAACTACATTATGTACAAAACAGAATAGCAAACTAACAGCAGTTGATCAAGAAGGCCTTTGCCTTGTAACCTGGGGCCAAATCTAAGAAACTACAATAACAGAAACATGCTTAGTCACTTAACATTTGGAATTATATCACTCTTTCAAGACAAGGGTCATCCAAATATACATGTTACCATACCACTAAGTTATCATTTTGTCAAAGCAAAACCTTTTAATGGAAGACTTTTGTAAAGTAAGAAAATGCCAATTATTAGTTGGCCAAACACACTTTAAATAAACCTAGTTTAGTTAATTTCCCAATATTTCTATTATATAATCACACCACATGTGTGGCATTATGTAATTGGCTAAAGTTTACACCCAAACCAAATAGACTGAAATTCCATGCACCTACAAACAGCTTACAACAAAATACTCAATCATAATTGTAATTTCAGTGTGAATTTTCATTTAACATTTATTCAAGTACAGAAATCAATGACTGCACTGGACCTTTAAAAACACTTGTGTTTACCTGGAATCAGTGCCCCAATGCATGGCATAGATCTTGGCCAAATGTCCCCTCAGTGTTCGCCTTGTCCGCATCTGAATGCGGCCCACGGGATCAATATTGGCTGTGATCTGCAGAAAATAGAAACATACGTTACATAAATGGCATCACTAACAGATAGGACAGATATTCCTTGGCCAAAGAGATGGGTTGATTTTACCTGTGATAGCGTGGCATCAGCACATGCTTTCCTGGCATCCTGCAAAATGTTTAAAACAATTAACCCCCAAACCTACTTATTTACAAAACATTTTCAGAAAATCATGTGGCTTTTTTTTTAATACTACTAACACATGGTTAGAACTCTGCCCATTAATGGAGGATGGAGAACTGACAACTCACTCGGATCTGGTTTTTAAGCTGCTCAGCCTCTTGGCGTAACTGATCGAGTTCACTCATTTTGGCCTGCTAGTATTTCTGCCTTTCTCCTGCTGCCGGGACACTTGATCTGAAAGAGGAAGGAAGGAAGAGTTTCAGTCACAACAGAACTAACATCCTTTAGACACGGTTTACGACACACAAACAATGAACAGTAAATGAAGGTCAACATGTATAAAAGTAGCATGACTAAAAAAACGTAGTCAACTGTCATAAAACAGAACAATTGAATTGGCCTAATTTAGCCAAAAGTCTGTCAGTTTCAGAAAAGAATGATACATGAAATCATGTTATGACTAATTATCTGTTGGTCAAGAATAGGCCAAAGTTGGGGTTAATTTTCAAGGAATAAGATAGACACCCGCAAGTCACAAATACAAATATATATTTTTTTAAAGTAGGAAGCACTTTCACATGGAAACGTACTGTGTAGTAGTTTGTCTACATGACAACTATTGTGTTGTAAGTAAATAACTGCTAAAAAAAATTATAAAACATGTTATCACATTATAACACCAAGCCAATTAAGTGTTGAGTTAGAGAGCAAAAGCAATGTCACCTGTTTTGGTGCAACTGAAAGTGACAACTAGTGCACTAGAGAAGCAACAGCAAGACAACCACAAAAAAAAAGGAATGGTTTTGCAGGTGGTTGGCTTCAGACAATTGCCCTTTTATCCTTCCTGACTGATTTGTCTCTAGTTTTGAATTTTGCTCGTGTCCTTGTCACAACTGGTAGTATGAGGCAGTACCTGCAGCCCATTCAAGTGGCTCAGGTAATCCAGCACCTCCAGTCACAAAAGCATGAAGGAGACACCAAGAAACAGGCCATTGCACAAGAAGAACTGGCCATAGAAAGGCATCAACCCATTTTATGAGGAAGCAGCACTGCCAGAGCCCTACAAAATGACCTACAGCGGGTTACTGGTGTGCATCTTTCTGACCGAACTGTCAGAAACAGATACCATTAGGGTTGCATAAGGGCCTGACGTCCTCTAGTGGGACCGGTGCTCACAGCCCAGCACCGTGCAGCTTGATTGGCGATTGCCAGAACACAAAAGGAAATTCTGCCATTCTCTTCACAATTAAAAGCAGGTTAACACTGAGCATGTGACAGACATGGACTGGTGGCGCCATGGCGAACATTGTTCTGCCTTCAACATCATCCAACATAACCGGTTTGGCAGTGGATCAACAATGGTCTAGGGAGGCATATCCTTGGAGGGTCGCACATGCCTAGAAATGCTTGCAAACAGTACCCAGACTGCTGGTGTAGTGGGCCCTGGGTTCTAACCAGTCCTCCTGGTTAGAAGACAATTCCCAGCCTCATATGGCAAAATGTGTAGGCAGTTTCTGAATGACAAAGGCATTTATGCCATTCACTGGCCCACACGGTCCACAGACCTGAATCCAACTTTTGGATAATATGAATTAGTGCAACCGCGTTGTCAAATATAACCACAAACTGTCCAGGAGCTTGTTGATGCCCAGAACCACGTCTGACGAGATAACTCAGGACACCGTCTGCCGCCTCATCAGGAGCATGCCCAGACACTGTCAGGAGTGCATACACACTATGAAGTAACATTATGAGCTGCCACGATAAAATTCACGCAAGTTTGCACAGCTTGTGATTTCAATGGCTTCCTTTGATTTTCAGTTTGAATCAGAGTTTGAATCCAGCCCTCATTCAGTTGGAGATTTTGGTTTCCATTAACTGTTATGTCATTGTTTTAAGCAGTATACAGAAAACACCATTAGGCTTTAACAACATTGCTTTGTCTTTGGCAGGCCAACAGGCAGTGCAGCTCTCCATAATATTACAATACATATTCTATAGTAATTGTTTCAGAAAAATTACCAACTTTAAACAAAAACTGCTCAAACATTTTATGTGGTACAAGGCGCTCACGGCGCTAAGTCAAAATGTTTTAGTACAACTTTGGTAAACTACAAAGCCACACCGCTTGCAGCATTACGGCTACCATAGCCAGGAGCGTCACGGAGTAATACATACTGTGCTTCACCGTCCGGAATCATCACTGAACTGCCAGCTAATAGCAACGACACTGACTCTGATAATGACGAGAGGGATTCGGACATGTTGGATGCAGTAATAGCCCAACTGTTAAACTCGGACACTGAAGATGAAGAATTTGTGGAAGAGGAATAAACTGAAAAAGTGAGTGTACTATGTTGTATTTTACGTGTTATAACTGAACAATTTAGCGTTTTTGTGAATACGCTAACGTTTGATTTAGCGGTATCAGACTGTGTTTTTTACGTGTTACAACTGAACAACGTTGGTAGTTATTGTGAATACGCTCATTAACGTTTGAATAATGTTGAGAGTTATTGTGAACGCGTTTAATAAAGTTTGACTGACTGACTTATGTTTTTTTCCCCGCTTAATAAGCCTTGTAGTCCGGTGCGCTCTATATATGAAAAAAGATTGAAAATAGACCATTCATTGACAGTGCGCCTTATAATCCAGGGCGCCCTTTAGTGCCAAAAATACCGTAATGTTATTGGGATGCTGCAGATCCCTGTTGAAAACCTGGAAATGTTCAGGATCATCATCATTATTTAAACCAAAACATTGATAATGCATCTTGTTCATGTGAATAGGCATTATGATAATATTGTTTCATGAGATTCCTGCCAATTACCAACTCTACTCATTAGAGCACCTTACTGGGGCCGTACGGACACAAATGTGATGAAGGCTTGCGGTCCTATCTTCTCCCCTCAACGTCATGGGTAGAATCCAGACACACTTCATTTAGCCTCTATATCCAAATCCTGTTAAGATATGACCGTACCGATGACCTGAAATGCCTCAGTTATCCTGATGACCCCAATCCACTGGATGCTCATTGGTTTAACCAACTGTCCTTCACCCTGCCATGTGATTAATAAATCACTTAGATCAATCCCAGTTGATCTGATTACATTTAGGGCACTATCGTTTACCAAAACATTAGTTTAAAGCATTGAGCTACTATTCTGTAGTTGAGTAATTCCAAACTTGGTTGTAGAAAATACATACGCTGATAGGCCCTAGTCCTTTAGAGCCCAGCTAAAGCATTAAAAACGTCATCCAGAAATGTCTGATATGCAGGCACTACCAATCATGTAAGAGATGGATTATAGGGAAAATACGGCACCAAGATAAAGCCTCCTAAATAACTGCTAGCACACACTGGTACAGCAACATGAATATCTGATTACAGAAGTACACTTTCCATCCAAATCGAGATTACATTTGATAGAGAATAAAGCAGTGTGAATTACAAGAATGGAAAGACCCACATCTGCATTTGTACAGGAAACAAAAATACTGCTCCCAAAGGGAATATTTAAATCGCTTTGCAATGAATGAAATATATTACAGATTGAAATCCTTACAGGTACATTGTGTAATTCGTTAAGAAAATAATTAGACATAATGGTCAATGGAAACTCAAATCGCCAACTGATGAGGGCTGGATTCAAGCTCACACTGAAAATCAGTCACAATTAAAATAAAAAGATGTTCCAACTTGAGTGAATTTCATCACAGCAACACAATAGGACTCAGTAGTGTGTATAGCCCACACATGCCTGTATGCACTCTGGACAATGTCTTAGGAGATGCCAGATGATGTCCTGGGGGAATCACCAACCCAACTTAGATCAGGGCATCAGTGAGCACGTTGACAGTCTGTGGCGCTACTTGGCGGTGTCGGATGCACCGATCCATAATGTCCCAGAGGTTCTCAATTGGATTCAGGTCTGGGGAACGTGAGGGGCAGTCAATGGCATCAATGCCTTCGACATCCTGAAATGGGCATTGTCCTCTAACCAGACGGAACCCAGGGCGCCAATGGCAGACAAACTGCCAATTCTGGTGTTCTCTGGCAAATGCCAATCAAGATGAATGGTGCTGGGCGGAGCACAGGTCCCACTAGAGGTGGTTGGGCTCATGCCACCCTCATGAAGTCTGATTCTGACAAAGTTTGGTCAAAGAAATGCCTGCTGGAAGTTATTTTGTAGGGTTCTGGTAGTACCCCTCCTTGTACAAAATAGCAGATACCGGTCCTGCTGTAACAGCCCATATCCAGGTATCTCCTCCATGCTCTTAAGCCAACCTCTTTGCCATGACAAATGTAAACCTGCAATCCTGGATGAGCTGGACTGCCTGTGCAACCCGAATGAGTGGCCGGTACCGCCTCAGGCTGTCAGTAGATACCAGGACACAAAACTAGAAAAGAAATCAGTCAGGAAGGAAGGGGAGAGAGTAACTGTTGATGCCCACCACCTGCAAAACCATTCCCATTCTGGTTGTTGGCTTGCCGATTGCTCAACTGTGCACCTGTATTCACTTACCGTTGCACCAAAACAGCTGACATTGTTTCACAATCGCTTACGCTTCCTTACTGGAGATTGAGATCACAGAATTTTAGATGGCATGGTGTTACTGTGGTGATTACGTGTTTCCATCATTTTTAAGCAGTATAAAAACATCCCATTTCATCATTCTAGTGAACGCAATCACCAACTCGTAATGTCACTAAAATGGTTTAGCAGGAGAGTAAATCTCTCCAAACTGATTTACTTGATCTTCAAAGCCCTCCGTGATAAGCTAACCTAGTCTCTAGACATCTGGGTTGCCTCCCATAACTTTTCAATGACCCAGCACAACACATCTGTAAGTAATAGTTCCACTGTTTTAAAATTGACATTCTGTTACAGTCCATTTGATTAGATTACAATCATGATTAAAATACTAAATAGCAGCTAGATCACAGAGCTTATTTTAATGAGCGCATTTTACAAGTTGCTAGTTGACACAAACAACCTTCATTAAAACCAGTGCATATGGCCATGCTTGCCTCAGAATTGGTTGTAAGAAGAACCAATGTTTTCCTGATCATTTGTAAGGTTTACAAGAATAGCTAAATGTCAATTAGCTAGCTAATGCCAATTCATCTTCTAATCCTGCAGATCTACATTTCATGGTTAATTCTATTATTCATTTTTGTGCACATCCTTCCTGAAGACATCAAAAAAGAAACTTGGCCTGATATGACCTGTGTAGTATGAGAAAAGTGAGTAATGTTGCAAATCAGGAGGGAGATGTTAGACCTTGGAATAATATTAATTGCAAAGTACTAATTACTGTTATATCAGAATGTGGGTCGCAGCATGTCACCGTTAATTTTGCAGGACAAAGTGTATTTAAACTTCATTTGTCCAAGGGCCTTCTTCATGGAGTTTCATGTCACAGCCTAGTTTCAGTAATTTTGAGCCTATTTCGACACACATTTCAGAAGGCAAAGCTTAAAAACTTAGGATGCAGCCACTTCATCTCCACACTCCCTACCTTGGGGTAAGAAAACAACAAACAAATGTGCAATGTGAGTGAAGTAAATGCTCAGAGTCCACCCATAATTCCCTACTGAAATGAGTGTTCTTCTGCCACTTTATTTCTCTAAGCGCCTGATCAAGGTCAGCTGACTGCATAATGGTAAACAGGGAGTTGTGGCAAATAGCCTGGAGGTGTGGCTTTCTGACTGCTCGAGTCTGCTGTTCACCAAAACAGCAGTAGTTTCCGAAGCAACAACTAACGCGTTGATGAAATTTGAAAACTGGCATGTTAACAGCATCACAAACATAACAAAGGACTTATTTCTTTTAACATAAATTTTTTCTTGTCTTGCTCCCATGCGTGCAGACTTCTTCACCTTTTAGAGAAAAAAATGTTTCAACATTGTTTCGGTTTCTTTTTGTCTGCTTACCAAGCAGCATTTCAAATCATTATTTAGCCTTTTCTCAAATAACTATTTTCAAGCCATTGCATAATAAAGCAGTTAGAGAACACATCAAGGTTCATATGTTGTTGAAAGCCGGATAGTATAATATCAGTGCAGCAAATTTCATATGGCTAACGCTGGATCATAGAAAATACCATAACCAGCACTATCACTGACCAAGCCTTTAATCCTAAAAGCTCAAATCCAGACAGCAAATCTTTAATCCTATCTATGCACACTAACAGGAAAACAGCTGTCAAAAGCTAACACCGAGGTCAACAATCTGTATTCAACTGAGGGGGGGGGTATGCATTAGTCATTTCCACATAACATACACATTACAGTTAATTCTGGCACAACACAGCCCCAAATCAAAATGAACTGATGCTTAAAAGACCTAGGGTGGCATGGGGGTTACTTATTAGTTTGTCATGAAACAACTATGATCTGGATTCAATACAATACACATAACCTGCTGAACGTTCACCCTGGTTTGGCAGACCATTTGTTGTTGCTCTACACTGAACTTGTTATTAAAAGGTGTTTGTGCATAGGTTTAGAAATTAAGGCACAAAATAAATTTAAAGCAGAAACATCAATAGCTATTCCATTGGTTCCATAGAATTCCAGGTTGCAAGGTAAAATATATAGATGCAAATGCGTGCAGTTTAGAGAACCGTTCATGCACATTCAGAAAACATTGGTATTGAACTTAACAGCTTTTAGCTGAAATGTTGTTTTTCCACACACCTATGCTCACCAACGGGAAATTCCAGTTTTTCTAATACGGTTGCAGAGGGAAACATTTATTTGATCAAATATAGTGTTACCAAGATTTGCCTGCCTTGCAAGAGCCTTATTTGCATCGAATTTAAATACAACCGGTAAATAACCAGATGGCGAATACTCCGTTGAGTTCTCAGATGAGGCTAACACATTTGTTTATTGTTGATACACTGTTGCAAAAGCGAGAACTCCCTTATCTTTAAAAAAAGGCACCAACTTTCCATTTCCAGATTTCTCATGGCATTAACATAGAAAGGCTAATTCGCAGAATTGGAAAGTGTGGTAAGATACAAGTACCAATCCAGTCAACTTTCCACTTCTAATGCCCCAACAGATTGCATTCGAATTGTTTTGCATCGATGCGATGGAAACCTATGAACCAGGCACCAAACGCCATCTTGTTCGCTCCCGCTTGCTGTAGGCCTAGGGTTGAAGAACCGAAGCTAACTAGCAATGGTCTAGTGTAATGCATGTTAAACTTGCAAATAAAGTGCACGTCAGATCGAAAAATGTATAACAACACGTGTAGAGGCAATGAGATGTAGATCTAAACAAAATAATATATTTTCCCCAAAAATACGTTTTCAACCAAAAAAACTATTATAACTGACCTACTAGCCAGCAGCCTACATTCACAAGCTAGCGACAGTAACGTTGTATCAGACTAGATATTTTCAGAAGTGTTCGCTGGGGATTGTTCCTGAAAAAAATGGCAGACCAAATCGCACCAAAATTTAGTATAGAACACCAAATATAGAACGGTTCCTGCATTCCTATCCAAGTGCTGGACTTGTTCCGCTCAAGGAAAACGTAAGCAAGTGTTGCTGGCAATAAGAAATCCAATTACCTTGTTAGCTGACCGTAGCCATCTCGTTAAAGCCAGTATGAGTCACTTAATTTGATTAAGATGTACACCAAGGGCCAACAAAACTAATTGTGTTAGTTATCCACCTTTAATGTGCAGGACGAATGACTACTTGAGTTAGTCCAAGTTAACGCGTAACCATCTAGCTGACATTAGCTTGTCAGCTGTGGTGCTAACCAACAAGAAATGGTTGGTCATACTTTAGTGGTTATACTTTGGTCATACTCAAGAAAGGCCCTAGTTACCTAACGTTAAGCATGCGTTGTTTTAATACAGAAGCCCAAACATATACAACGGGGCCGGGATAAATGGCAACCTAGTCTTCTAATTAACAAGTCCGATTACGTTAGCTATCCAAATTGGCCAGATAACTTGCTAGCTAATGTCAGCGGTTGAATTTAGGCCACAATTAACGTCAGGAGAGCTAGCTAAAATTAGGAAATTACTAAAGAGAGAGCTTGCTGTTAGTGGTCCCCTGCAGTCCGACAAAAAAGTGAACTGTAGGTAAAAGCTGTGTACTTACAAGACAGATTACGTTAATTAAGCATTTTAATACACACGGTGGAATTGGGTTCGGCAATAATGAAACGTTATAACTAGCAAGCGGAGTTTGCTAGTTAGCTACCTTACCAACTAGAAAGCAGAGCTCTCTTGGCTAAGCTAAATTTAGCCAACGTTACCCCACCCCAGGCGGTCGGCTAATCTCGCCAAATCGACCAAGAATCCCACTTTTTAATGTATATTATTGCACCTTCTCTTACCCTTTTCTCAGTTGGCGTAGGCTTTGGGTTTTTTGGCATTTACTGGAAAGGGTAACGGTGTATCCCTCCAATCCACGCATCAACGAACACCCGAGAACCGCTAGCTTGCAAACTAGCTAGGTTTCAGAGGAGCAACCCTTCCCTAACGTACCCAGCGAGCTTTTTCAACAATCTGGACCAACCCGACAGGGGTAAGACAAATCACACCACTCCCTGATGATGACGGGACACAGATCACAGCTGCGGGTACAGGCACTCTCAATAATCGGTTTCCAATACTGTCTTTAACCGATTTATATTTCATTCCCCTTAACCGCTTTAGAGTCTTTCTCGGTAGCTAATCACTCTCTTCACCCGGCCATCGAACGGCGAGATGGGCGCGGTAACCCTGCAATCAGCAATGGGAAACCCCACGCTCTGCAGCAGCACTCGCACAAAATGAGATTGAGCATTCGTAGAAAAAAAGAATACAGTTGGCCCATACAATTATGAAATAATTAGCTTATTATGTAAAGAATACTTCCTGAAATGTATATTCTTTACTCAGCTACTCCAGGAATATATATACACACACACACACACTTTTATCATAGGTACACTTCAACTGTGAGAGACGGAATCTAAAACAAAAATCCAGAAAATCACATTGTATGATGTTTAAGTAATTCATTTGCATTTTATTGCATGACATAAGTACCACGTTTGAATCTATTTTTTCATACAATTTAATTTCGAATTTGCTTACGATAAAATATTTGTTGGTAACCTTTTTATTTTGTTACGTTCAATACATTTGAGCTCAATTTACTCAATTCCATAGGGCTACAGTATGCAACTGTATTGACCTTGCTTTGTGCACTGAATGAGTAAAAGTGTCCAAACATTTGACTTGTACTCTCTCACTGTAAGAGAGTACCAGTCAAAATGTGGACACTTCTACTCATTCCAGTGCACTCCCTCCATTTTTTAAAATCCTTTTCTAAGCTACGAAATAGAGTGTATTGAATAATATAGCAACCCACATTTTTTTAAACAAATAAAGATACAGTATATACTTTAGATTCTTCAAAGTAGCCACCCTTTGCCTTGATGACAGCTTTGCATTCTCTTACTCGCTTTATGAGGTAGGGACATGGAATGCTTTACCATCACTTTTGAAGGACTTCCAAAATATGCTGCTTTACCTTCACTCTGCTATCCAACTCATCTCAAACCATCTCAATTGGGATTATCTTGAATGATTGTGGAGGCCAGGTCATCTGATGAAGCACTTCATCACTCTCCATATTGTTGAAATTGTCCTTACAAAGGCTGGGGGGGGGGGTTGGTCATTTTCCTGTTAAAAAACAAATTATAGCACCACTTGGCGCAAACCAGATGGAATGCAGCCGTGCTGGTTGAGGGTGCCCTATATACTAAATAAATGACTGACAGTGTCATCAATAAAGAACACTCACACTGCCATGCCTCCCCATTCTTCACATGCAGAGATAATCCGTTCTACTCCTCTGCTTTTAACAAAGACACCAAAAATCTCTAATAGAACTAATCTGAACAAAGGACAGATTTCTACCAGTCTAATGTCAATCTTTTGTGTTTCTTAACCCATTCTAGTCTCTTACTAATTGGGCTTGATTCACGCAATCTCTTTCTGAACAGTTGTTGACGTGTCTGTTACTTGAACTCTGTGAATCATTTATTTGGTCAGAAATCTGAGGTGCAGTTAATTGCCAATTTCTGAGGTTGGTTACTCTTATGAACTTATCCTCTGCAACAGAGGTAACTCTGGGTCTTCCTTTTCTGTCGTTATAAGAGCCAGTTTCATTACAGCGCTTGATGGATTTTTGTGACTACACTTGAAGAAATATAAAGCTCTAGAAATGTTCCTGGATTGACTGACATTTATATCTTAAAGTAGTGAAGGCCTGTCATTTCTATTTGCTTATTTGAGCTGTTCTTAAAGATAATGGTCTTCTGTGTATCCACCCTAATACATTAAGGAAATAAATACACTTTTTTATATGGTTTTTTGGAAGGTTTCGTTGCAAGTTTTAGGAAATATTAACTTTTTTGTGGCAAAAACATACTGAACGGTGGGTAGCTAACCACTTAATTCACTCAAACTTTCCAGAATGAGGCCATGCAAATGACGGTCGGTTCTGAGGTTTGCATGTAATGCTATCTAACTAGCTAGCTAGTTATGTTATGGGACATGTCTGTTTGTTTATATTCGGGAGATGGCCAGCTAAATACCAAGATATTATCTGTGTTAATTTACTGCCAATACTAGTTTAGCAGTTTTGATGTTTTTACTATTATTCTACAATGTGTAAAATATATTAATAGAGGAAATAACCTTGAATTAGTAGGTTTGTTTAAACTCTTGACTGGTTCTGTATAAAGTATGTGTTTATATTATGAATTAGGTTACCATTACTTGTAAGGGTTTGTTTTAGCGTGAGAAGTTAGGGTAGAAATTATATCACAGGTACAAGTGAGTTATTTTGTATTAGGTTGTTTGGGGTTGGTTAAAGGCTAGATGAAATATAATTTTAATGGGAATACATTTTGGTCTTAAAAAAGTAGAGCAAACATCGTGTTTATGTCTGGTGTACCAAAACAAATCTGTAAAGAATTGAAAACATGTTTTGCATTGCTATGAACACAGCCCTATGAGACTGCTCTTTAAGTAGATGCTCAGCCTGGGCTCATAAGTATAATATTTTTCCTAAAAAGTATTGAGACATGACTATCTTTTCTAGTTCTGTATTCCAGTACTTTAGATTTTAAATGATACCTTGAGTAGAATTTCACATTAAAACGAATGCTGTCATTTTTCATTATTATTAACCATTTTTGGGAGCCATTTTTTGGGAGCCAGATTAACGTTACATACAATGGAATAGTCACGTTTGTTACTCTTGTTGCATATCTACTGATATGCAACATTGCAAGATTCTGGGTATGTTCCCTGCTGATGCTTTTCCAGGCCAGTACTGCAGACTTCTTCCCTCTTGTTTCAGGGCATTTTCCTTTTATTCTGGTGTTCCGCATGTGAAAGGCATAGTCAATTGGATTCAGAAATATACAGTGGAGGAATAAAATATTTAATCCCTTGATGATTTTGTGTGTTTGCCCACCGACAAAGAAATGATCAGTCTCTAATTTGAATGGTAGGTTTAAATAAGTTATCCATTGATTTTCATTTCACTCTATCTCCTATCAATCAGCAAGATTTCTGGGTAACGAGCTGAGATAAGGAGCACTCTCTTGAGTGCTCCTAATCTCTGTTGAGAGTGCTCCTAATCTCAGTTTGTTACCTGTAAGAGAGACACCTGTCCACAGAAGCAATCAATCAATCAGATTCCAAACTCTCCACCATGGCCAAGACCAAGGAGCTGTACAAGGATTTCAGGGACAAGATTGTAGACCTACATCTTGCTTGGACTGGGGCTTCATGCAAGATCTCACTTTGTGGATCTTCAAAGTTATTGAGAACGGTGAGGAATCAGCCAGAACTACACGGGAGGATCTTGTCAATGATCTAAAGGCAGCTGGGACCATAGTCACTAAGAAAACAAGTGGTAACACACAACGCTGTGAAGGACGGAAGTCCTGCAGCGCCGGCAAGGTCCCCCTGCTCAAGAAAGCACATGTACAAGGCCTGTCTGAAGTTTGCCAATGAACATCTGAATGATTCAGAGGAGAACTGGGTGAAAGTGTTGTGGTCAGGTGAGACCAAAATCAAGCTCTTTGTCATCAATGCAACTCGCCATGTTTGGAGGCGGAGGACATTTGACCTGCATCAAAGGGACGATGGATGGGGGCATGTACTGTCAAATCTTGGGTGAGAAACTCCTTCCATCAGCCAGGGCATTGCAAATGGGTCATGGATGTTATGGGTATTCCAGCATGACAATGACCAAAAACACACGGCCAAGGCAACAAAGGAGTGTCTCAAAAAGAAGCACATTAAGGTCTTGGAGTGGCCTAGCCAGTCTTCAGAGCTTAATCCCATAGTAAGTCTGTAGAGGGAGCTAAAGGTTAGAGTTGCCAAACGTCAGCCTCAAAACCTTAATGACTTGGAGAGGATCTGCAAAAAGGAGTGGGACAAAATCCCTCCTTAGATGTGTGCAAACCTGGTGGCCAACTACAAGAAACGTCTGACCTCTGTCATTGCCAACAAGGGTTTTGCCGTTTGCCCAAGTCCTAAGTCATGTTTTGCAAAGGGGTCAAATACTTATTTCATTGATTAAAATGCAAATCAATTTATAACTTATTTGAAATTTGTTTTTCTGGATTTTTTTTGTTGTTATTCTGTCTCTCACCGTTCAAATAGACCTACCATTGAAATGATAGACTGATAATTTCTTTGTCAGTGGGCAAACATACAAAATCAGCAGTGGATCAAGTACTTTTTTCCTCCACTGTACATAATATGAAATATGAGCCAGAACATTTACCATTGGAAAGTATTGACATGTTGTTGTAAAAATTTTAGTATTATCTAATCTTTTTAATATAAGAATGTTTTTAGCATGAACATGAAAGTTTATTAGAGCATGTTAATAACTGCCAGAGATATATTATTTTGGATAATGTTTTTGAAAATGTTTCAGTTCCATCAAGGGTTAAAACAAATCCCCGCCCACCCAAAGGCAATCACTTTATCACCAGAGCAGATCACTGAGTATGAAGATGTCTTTAAGATGTTTGATGAGGAAAGAAATGGAACTGCGACTTGTGACCTTAATAGGTATTAATCCAACTAGGAGAGAGCTCTTTCAGGTGGCCAAAGATGTGGACAAAGGTGGTAAATATATCTTTTTTTTTAATATGGCCTTCATTTTAATGTATCCATTGTGTATTATTTGCTTGACATACTTTTTCCTAACTATAACCCTGTTCCCCAAAAAGTTGGGATGATGTGCAAAAAGTAAAGAAAAACAAAATGCAATGACGTACAATTCATTTAATCCCTATAGAATAGAAAATAGTGCCAAGACCACATATCAAATGTTGAAACTGAGACATGTTATTGTTTTTTTGAAAATTCATGCTCACTTTGATTTTGATGCCAGCAACATGTTTCAGTAAAGCTGAAACAGAGGCACCAAAAGACTGGAAGAGTTGTGTAATGCAAAAAATCTAAACCTGGTGGAATATCACACAACTCATTTGGGCAATTGGCTCAAAAGCGACAACCAATATTGGGTGGCCGTGATCAACACTTCCGAAAACCATTGTCTGTAAACATGTTGCGGCATCCAGTAATGCAAGTTAGAACTCTATCATGTTAAGAAAACACATGTGAAGACACCATAAATGCTGAAAAAAATATGTAGGCTTTGGAGCAACATGTTGCCATCCAAACAATATCTTTTTAAGGGAAGCCCTTACTTATTTTAGCAGGACTAGGCCAAACCACATTCTGCACGTTACACAACAGCATGGCTGTAGTAAAAGCTAAACCAGCCTGCCTGCATTCCAGACCTATCCCCTATTGAAAACATTTGCGCATCATGAAATGACAAATACTGCGAAGAAGACCCCGAACTGTTGAGCAACTACAATCCTATAACAAGCAACAATAAGACAACATTAAACTTTCAAAACTACTGCAATTTGTCTCTTTGTTTACAAACTCTTACTGGGTATTGTAAAAAGAATCGGTGATGCAACACAGGGGTAAAGATGCCCCTGTACCTTTTTGAGATTTTATATGTTGTTAGAGATTACTGCATTAACTTACCTATAGTACACAGTTGGACACCGGATAAAGCTGGTCCAAGCACACTTTCCAATTTGCCCAGAAATGTTACCTTTTCTAGTTTATTAATAGAATGTTATCCAACATCACTGATGTGAAATTTTAAACCGGGAGGTTCAAATCCAAAATGCTGATTGGGCTTAATCCATGGTATATGTAAGCAATAACACATGAGGGGGTGTGTTATATAATATATTATAGAATATCTCACAAACACCTGAGTTGCCTTATTACTCTTATAAACCAGTTACCAACACAATTAGAGCAGTAAAAAGTAATGTCATATCTGTGGAAATCTCCATGGAGCCAAATTCTTTTATTTAGTCAATGACTAGGTTTATTCCATGACCTCAAAACCTTACCTTACTGTTCTAATTGTGTTGTTAAACGGTTCATAATAGCAATAATGTCAGAAACACAGAGATGCAAAATGCAAGAGGCAGAAAGACAGTTCAGGGATATTTAAATAATGCAAATTGGCAGGTAATAATCCATAGGTACAGACCCTCTGCTCATCCCCCTGTACACCAACAGCTGCACCTCCAGCCATCAATCCGTCAAACTCCTGAAGATTGTGGATGAAACCACCCTTATTGGGCTCATCACTAGTGAGGATGAGACGCCTACAGGTGGGAGATTGACCACCTGGTGAACTGTTGCAGACAGAACAATCTGGACCTTGATGCTCTGAAGACACTGGAGATGGTTGTGGATTTTAGGAATAACCCAGCCCCACCCACCCCCATCACCCTGTGTGACTCCCCAGTCACTATTGCAGAGTTCTTCCGCTTCCTGGGCATCATCATCACTCAGAACCTCAAGTGGGAGCAAAACATCACATCCATCACCAAAAAAAGCACCGCAGAGGATGTACTTCTTGCGGCAGCTGAAGAAGTTCAACCTGCCAAAGACAATGACGGTTCCACACAGCCATTGAGTCCATCCTCACCTCCTCCATCACCATCTGGTACGCTGCTGCCACTGCCAAGGACAAGAGCAGACTGCAGCGAGCCATTTGATCTGCAGAGAAGGTCATCCCTCGAGGACCTGTACACCACCAGGACCCTGAGGCACGCTGGAAGGATTGTGGTTGATCCCTCCCACCCTGGACACAAACGGTTGCAGCCACTCCCATCTGGCAGGAGGCTAAGGTCCATTAGGACCAACACCTCCTGCCACAAAAACAGCTTCTACCCATCAGCAGCTGG
Source organism: Novumbra hubbsi (assembly GCA_016801125.1). Lineage (NCBI taxonomy): Eukaryota > Metazoa > Chordata > Actinopteri > Esociformes > Umbridae > Novumbra > Novumbra hubbsi. The sequence goes on along the minus strand of JACXGK010003997.1, from coordinate 1,939 downwards.
CCTCCTCAACAAGGCCTAACAACCCCCACTGACATTGACACTCTCTGCCTCATAACTTAACTTCTACATAATGCATTACATTAATGCAGTTCTCTGGACTCCCTTCATGCGCATTGCACTTTAACTTGTTAAGTAAATGTTTGCACATTTTATATTTACTTTAATTATCCCTTGTACAACTTACTGTGTTTTGTTGTCATGCACCATAGCACCAAGGAAAATTCCTTGTATGTGCAAATGTACTTGACAATAAAAGTTTTCTGATTCTGATTTTGATACCATAGCTAAGTGTTGTGTCCGGACACTTCTGCAAATACCCCACCACCTTCTCTATGTTACCATGTAACTATGTTATAGTTGCACTGTTCGCAAACATTGTTAATCAATAATAATTTTTTTGAGATCTAGACATGAAAGGTGTGGCACTCAATTGACATGTTGAGATTAACATTGTAAGATTTATCTGTCATCACTAGATGTCAGTGTTTCACTTCTGACATACTGGTACTGATCCAGTTAATTTGTCTTTATCAAAGACATTCCCTATCGCCAATAAAGACCAACCATACAATAAAAATGATGTTAATGACTTCACTTTGTCTTCACTTGAACTTATTAAAAATACTTTTAAAGAAAATTGTATAAAGATGATTGTCATTTTTTTTCCAATAGACAAATTGCTAATGGTAATTTTTTCATTATCACGTGTTTCGTGTCATCACATGCAAAAGGCCAGGATGCATAGATTCAAGCTGATTTAAAAGTTCTCGTCAAAGAGGCCAAGCGATACATTGAGTGGAATACCCTGAAGTAAGCCCATCCTTTTAGAAACTATGGCTTGATGCCAGTTTTGTTTTTCCCCAGACGGTTCCCAAGATACATTTTGGTACCTTTTAAATTCAGCCATAAAGCAGCACTATTTTCAGGATTGTGTTGATGAACCCAGGAGAACCCTTGAATGAGTTAAAGGCGGAACAGAGGACGAGGGAGGTGGATACAGATGGCGATGGAACTATCGATCATGGAGATTAGATTAAACCGGTCTTTGACAAAAACGAGTCAAGTAAAATCTTTTAATTTAACCTCAATCGCCGACCTGGATATGATTATTTCAGCATTTTAACGTTTTCTTCAAGATTCCATTCCAATTCATTTGTGGTATTTTTCTAAATGACAACAGCAAAATGTTCTCAAACTGAAAAGACAACTTGAAACACCTATAGGCCTCACTGAGGATGTCCTGTCCCTTGCCTGTAAGAGGAAGTGACATCAAAGTGTTAATTCCCACAGGCTAGTCACTTGGATGTAATCCCATGCCTTGGCCTGACAGCCTCTGCTCCGCCCACAACCAATAAAACCCATTTAAATTTCCATTAAGCCGGATGGACAGTTCAGGGAGCCAACGGCAGCTGCGGTTTTCATGCCATTCAACCTATCACAGAGAGGACGGGGGGATTTGGATCACAGGGCTCTGATTGCGGCATCCCTGGAGCTGCTGTTGTTATCTAAAAACATCAACAGGGGACCCGCTATGGGAATAGATGTGTGGCCAAGAGACGTAGAGGTAGACGGGCACTTGTTTGGAAGCATCCCGGTGCTGGGTGCAAAGAAGAGCAGCGTGAAAATGAGCCTGCTTTCTATGTAAACAACCTCTCGGTCTGTGGAGCAGCTGCCTGTGTTACCGTCGAGGAGCAGGGAGAAGCTGGGGGGGGGGGGTTCCTTCTTCCTTACTACCCCTCCTCCATCTGGCTGCCTAACGCTTCTGTCATCACATCAAGGTAAGGTAGGTACAGGCAGCACTAATCTGGGCATCACGTTGGCAGGATTTATTATAGGCCTTTATTTATTTATACTCACTGAGTTACAGGGGGATGATCACCTTGCAACAACATTCCACTGTGTCAGTCTGACCATAGTTACAGGGGGATGATCACCTTGC
>JACXGK010003996.1:0-40932 GCA_016801125.1 Novumbra hubbsi | reverse complement strand
CTAGAAAAAAGCTGGCTCAGCGTCTGCAGGATGCAGAAGAAGCTGTAGAAGCTGTTAATGCTAAATGCTCATCCCTGGAGAAGACTAAACACAGACTTCAAAATGAGATTGAGGATCTCATGGTGGATGTAGAAAGATCCAATGCTGCTGCGGCCGCTCTGGACAAGAAGCAAAGAAACTTTGACAAGGTAAAAAGATAGCAGGATAGATAAAAGGCACAGCAGCCCATCAATAGCTTCTTGGAAATTGGGTTATGAGGATAAAGACATTTCACATTCTTTATATTTTACTAGACTATTATCAAACAGGTTTAAAACCGTGTAATTTCTAGGTCCTGGCTGAATGGAAGCAGAAGTTTGAGGAGTCTCAAACTGAGTTGGAGAGCTCCCAGAAGGAGGCCAGATCCCTCAGCACAGAGCTCTTCAAACTCAAGAACTCTTATGAGGAATCTCTGGATCATTTGGAGACCATGAAGAGGGAGAACAAGAACCTCCAAGGTAAGTATTATTATCCTAACAATTTGCCGGCTTTACATTGTATAGTGAAGACTGACAATTCAAGTTTAAATTATATAGTCTTGATCCTTTTCTACAGAGGACATTTCAGATTTGACTGAGCAGCTTGGTGAGGGTGGAAAAAGTATCCATGAGCTGGAGAAAGTCCGTAAACAACTGGAGCAAGAGAAGGCTGAGATACAAACTGCTCTTGAGGAAGCTGAGGTTAGACTGAAAAAAAACATACTGGTAGAGACAGTTCTTGTAGCATCTTATGAAGTCCCTCTATTTTACATCTCTTCCTTTTAAGCAAAATAATTGTGATAGAAGGATTGCCCTACAAACAAAATACATGTATTATAAATATATTTATAGGGCTCCTTAGAGCATGAAGAAGGGAAAATCCTGAGAGCTCAGTTGGAGTTCCACCAAGTCAAAGCAGACATTGAACGAAAGCTGGTTGAAAAGGATGAGGAGATGGAGACGAATAAGAGGAACCAGCAGAGAGTGGTGGATTGCCTGCAAAGCTCCCTGGACTCAGAGACTCGCAGCAGGAATGAAGCTCTCAGGCTGAAGAAGAAGATGGAGGGAGACCTCAATGAGATGGAGATTCAGCTCAGCCAGGCCAACAGGCAGGCATCAGAAGCCCAGAAGCAACTGAAGGGTCTCCATGCCCATCTGAAGGTTACATTTCCTCATCATTGAACTAAAAACTACTAGTTACTTCACACCAAGCAAAACCATTGTGAAAATGGAAGAAACTTAGCATATTTAAATATTTTTAAAGGACTCTCAACTGCAGCTGGATGATGCTCTTCGTGGCAATGATGAACTGAAGGAGAACATTGCCATAATGGAGAGACGCAACAACCTGATGCAGGCTGAACTGGATGAGCTAAGGTCCCTGGTGGAGCAGACTGAGAGAGGCCGCAAACTGGCTGAGCAGGAACTGCTGGATGTTAGTGAGAGAGTTCAGTTGCTCCACTCGCAGGTAAATGAACACTATGTTAACAAGAAATGTTTGCTACTTGATGTATGCAGAGGTATGAACAAGGTACTATATACAAATATATACATTTACGGTATGTGTAGAACACCAGTCTACTGAACCAGAAGAAGAAGTTAGAGGCCGACACATCCCAGCTTCAGAATGAAGCGGAAGAAGCTGTGCAGGAGTGCAGAAACGCGGAGGAAAAGGCCAAGAAGGCCATAACTGATGCTGCCATGATGGCAGAAGAGCTGAAGAAAGAACAGGACACCAGTGGTCATCTGGAGCGCATGAAGAAGAACATGGAGCAGACTATTAAGGACCTGCAGCACCGCCTGGATGAAGCTGAACAGATCGCCATGAAGGGTGGCAAGAAGCAGATCCAGAAGCTGGAGTCCAGAGTAAGTGTCATTCATGTAATAATTGCTCTTACATGTATTTCAAGTCATAAATATATATATATGTATATATATATATATATATATATGTACACACACAATAACTATTAGTACTGTTAAATAACTACATATTTGGAAAGTGTTAATATTAATTAACATGTTTTTTATTTGTAGTCATTTATCCAATATCAGTATTGAAAGGTGGAGCCTGGAATAAGGTTTTAACCCTGATCCTAATTTCTAGGTGAAGGAGCTTGAGAGTGAGGTGGAAATGGAGCAAAGGAAGAGCAGTGATTGTGTCAAAGGAGTTCGTAAATATGAGAGACGCATCAAGGAGCTCACCTATCAGGTACACCATATACTTCAATTTGAAAGTCCTAGATAAATTAGTTCAGCTTGCCGGCATATTCCAAAGTAATGTATCCAACTTACAATACCTACACAGCAGGAAACATTTGTACAGAGTTAAGTAGTCTTAACTAGCTTATATTGTGTGCCTCCCCTGAAAATTTTTTCCTCTGTTTTCTAACAGACAGAGGAGGACCGGAAGAATTTGTGCCGCCTTCAAGACCTGGTGGACAAACTGCAACTGAAGGTTAAATCTTACAAAAAAACTGCAGAGGATGCTGTAAGTAACCTACCATCATCTAACGGACGCATCTGTCATTCTCAAATATGCAAGAAACGTTTCAAATGTAAAATGGTTTACAGGAGGAACAAGCCAATTCCAATTTGACCAAGTTCCGCAAGCTTCAGCATGAACTGGATGAGGCAGAGGAGAGGGCTGATATTGCCGAGTCTCAGGTCAACAAGATGAGGGCCAAGAGCCGTGATACCAGCTCCAAGGTGAGTCAAGTAATCAAAGGAAATTGAGTTACAAGCCATGTCCATTGTGCTTTCGATTGAAAGGCAGAGATGTTTTCATACCATAATTAGAATGTAAACACCACATTTTCCCCTTAATATCATATTAAGGACCCACGACGTGGCAGCATAAAATGTATTCTAATAATCAAACTATCCATTCTGTCACAGAAAGGCAAGGATGAGGAGTGAGGCCAAGAGATCACGCGGGCTCCTAGGTCAGTTCTATCAACAGTTCATATATTTGTCGCATACATTATACATACTTAGCCTATTTCATGTTAAACAGCTACAAGAACACTTTTTGAAGAAAATGCTATTGAACATAATTTAATATAACCACAGAAATATTAGTTTAAAAACATGCCTTTGTTTAAGAGTTCACTTTCTGAGAAATAGAGAAGCTGTTCTTGCAAATGATTAACTAGGACCTCAATCGACCTTTATCAATCTTCTTTCACAGCAAAGCACATTATAGGTGAAGCTACCAGATAAACCTAAATCTCTGCGATTTAGTTGTTTCTCTATTCTCCATGAAACATGCGAAGAATAAAGGCTAAAGTCAATTTACATTCTGTCTGGGTATTCCTTCTAGCATTTTACTTGTGTTTTCCATTTCTGCAGTAGAGACGTTTTTTCTCTGAATGTGCGTGTCATAATAAAATGTGCCTTCTAAATTGATGGCCCAGTATTTTGCTGGAAATAACTTCACTTCATATTTGAAACCCCTATTATTTATAAACTGGCCCATAGGTACTGTACTACTAGCCTACAAATAAGCAAAAACGACTAATACAGCATACATCTGGAGTTAATGTTGTAATTGTATGTTTAAAATCATATTTTTCTACAAAATAAATCCGAGTGACTAACATATTCCCCATTAAAAATGACTCGCCGATTTCTTCATCAGTTAACAACGACCTGTAATCTCCTTACACACGTTTTAGACACTTGCGGTCCTATCCTTCCATCACTAACCCCACCTGGACTAGCTACTGTAGGGCTATACCGGTTTCTTTCTGTAAGGGAAGACAAGTCGTGTCATTTAAAGGGAATATTCTACTCGGCGCCCACCGTCAATTGTATTTTCATTTTCAAGTCACCACGCACATTTAGGGACAAAATTCGATCATGACAATGCGATCGGTCAGACGCTCATCAAGGCGGGTCTTCAGTCAGGACGTAACTTGTTCTGTGAGGAATTGGGCCAGCCTTAATGCTACGGAAATAGGCGTGTTTCTCACTGGGGCAATTAAGTATAACCAAACCGGAAACCATTTTATGAGCCTATGAAGAAAAGCCAACATAACCCAACATCTACGTTTTGAAATAAAATGTAGTCTTCAAATTGGAATGATTTCACATTATAAATGTGCGTGAATCACATGACTATACCTCACTCCAGATTATAGGAAGTGTTATTATTCCATTGAACAACCAGCCCTGGTCTCTTCAAATAGATAAAGTTACTAGATCCAGTAATCATATTTTAGATATAATTTTTGCACTTTATACATGTATAGCTTTTATGTAGCTGACATTATGTCCAAAAATGATTACATAAAGGCAAGCCCAATGTCTTAAAACATTTTTATTTCATGTTTAATAATCACATCACTAATTAACCACAATAAACACTTCTTTCAAACCAAAAAATAAAATTCATAATGAATTAAAAACAAAAAAAACAAAAAGATTCTCTAAATGACAAATCTGCGAATGATATAAGTCTACCAAAGACATCCCATTTGTTTCTGCATGCTCTTAAGAGGTGTTTTCTATTAGTATACTTGCACACTGGGTGTGCGCTAGCGGTACAAGCATCTATTTAGCTCAATAATGCATTACTGAAGCAAAGTAACACAAGCCAAACCTGACAGCTGCTGTTAGTCCTACAGAAGGATGTGGGCGCCTCCATAACACTCCAGGGCAGTGTGTGTGTTTGTGTGTGTATATTTATGTATAAGTGTAGCAGCACACCTTGCAACACAGCGGTATGTTACACAGTGCAACTCACACACATTTGTTTCAACCCCCTCCATGTTAATGGTGTCTTGTTTTTAAATCGATGTGAGAGGACCAAAGTATCCTTCAATGTCAAAATCGCTTTTAAAGGTTTCCCTGTAACTACAATTATTTTCATTTCTTAAGACTGGGATTGGCAAAGGTTACGTGAAAGTTAACAAAAAGCTGTTCAACTGACAGAAATCCGCAAGCTGGACCAGACCTCACAATGCCTCCCATGCGACTGAACACTCGTCACTGACAAAACCATTATGTACTATGTAGCTATGGGAACACAAGATAAATACATATACAAAAGTGTTGCATCTTTAGTACATTATATCTCAAAAACATTCTATCACATACACAGTCCCATTCATGGAAAATGGGAATACTTGCTCAGTATTTATAGTAATAATATTGATTCTCATTACCATTAAAACCAATTAAGGTATATTCAGCCATTAAAGCCATACCCAGCATCCCCATGACCCACATTGTTGTTCTCATATCACTTTTGTTCCTGCGGCAAAACAATGTAGAAACAGTTATATATGTTTATATACAGACGTGTGCAATATCAGAGAGAGCATACTCAAGTGTGGTGAATCAAGAGGTCAGGGGTCATGGTGATAGTGGAGGACTCAGGGAGACCTTGACACCAGAAGACATCCCACAATCCACCAGTAGAACCCTTCTCTCATTGCTCCTTTGCAAGAGAAACTAAAATATAAATATCTAAAAATCTTGTCAATTAAAATAGAATTGTAAATTCAATAATATTTCATGAAAATCCTAAAAATAGGAGGCCTTCCGTATTAAATACATTTCCCTGCTCTACATTAGAGAGCAAAGATCCTTCATTATGTCTTTTAAGAGTCCCTGTTGCATTCTAGACATCTGATCGAGGGACAACTGGCTTGAATAAATTTAGCAAATAGAAATCATCTTCACAGTGAACCCTCTTTGATATATTGAATCTTTTAAGGTGCTTTATTAGTTTCCATATCTCTGTCATTAGAGAATATTAAAGTGTCAATTGTGTTATTCTCACACATTTTGGGGTGTTAGTGGTACTATGAACATACCTACATCTTGACTATCAAAATAGGGGGGGTTGAAAATAAAAAATCCTTGCTCAGAAAAAGTTATTTATGTACTGTCCTTATTTTGACAAACAACATCATTACAAATTATGATTTTAGGGGGCTGAATTACTATATATAAAATACCAAACTACAATAGAGTTTTGAATCAAAATTATTGACTCCAATTTTCCTACTGCCCACTTCTCCTTTTTTAAAGGGAGCTGTAATAAGAAAACACCAATGACTACGATTGCCTTCAAGGACAAATATACTGAGCCACAACACTGCAAGTAATAATGCACATAGGCTTTCTGCTCTGGACATGATATCACCAGGCCATGCATTAAAAAGGCAACTGGAGGCAATCGTTGTATACATTGCTACAAGTAAAATAAGCCACATAGTTCCACTGCCAGTAGCCCAACCAAACAAGTCCTTAAGCAGAACCTATAATAATATTTGGACAGGTCCTTCAGCAAGTCCTCATATAACTGTCCAGAAGATTTGACTAGTCAGAAAATCTAAAAAAACAGCTGAAACAACAACCAGAACTACCGTTGGTACAAAAAAACCTCTTCCTCAAGATCCTCTCTGTCTGACACTGTCTCTCTACAGTGACAAGGTTCTACTGTCTTTAGCTTCCAGAACAAGTTGCACTCCAGTTTCAGGTATATTTCATGTAGACCACCCCAGTTTCAGGTATATTTCAGGTAGACCACCCCAGTTTTAGGTATATTTCATGTAGACCACTTCAGTTTCAGGTATATTTCAGGTAGACCACCCCAGTTTCAGATATATTTCATGTAGACCACCTCAGTTTCAGGTTTATTTCAGGTAGACATCCTCAGTTTCAGGTATATTTCAGGTAGACTACCTCAATTTCAGGTATATTTCAGGTAGACCACCTCAATTTCAGGTATATTTCAGGTAGACCACCTCAATTTCAGGTATATTTCAGGTAGACCATCCCCGTTCAGGTCAGGAGGCACATTGAAGACACACAGCCGTCAACTTTCAAGACACTTTCTTAAACATAATTCAACTTCACACGACTCCTTTGTACAGTATTCAAAATAAAAGCTTCCAAGCAATTCATTTCTGAAACTTTCCCAGACTGTACCTTTCTAACATTGATATTATAATTGGATATGCATTTTCATATGCCAAATTTTTCATATCTGTCTCATCTATCCTCGTAACATCCTTGACATGTTTTCTCAAACTCAAAGCCCTAAACAGAGTTGCAACCTCATGACTGTGTGCCTTTTTTTTGGGAAATATATAAGTGTGCGTGTATTCAAGAGGATTTCTATCAGTAGAGACCATGCACCGTATTGCTTGTAAGAGGAAGAAATAAATGAAAGAAAACTATATATATATAAAAAAAACCTTAACGTAAAATAAAACGTAAAGATAGAGAAAAACTAACCAAAACACCACAGCTAAATTTTACAGTATAATCCACGTACACACACTGTCACAAACACAGAGTTAAATAGCCTGTTCAAAGACTCAACACGTTTCCTATATGTTACTGAGTGCTTTACGGTGGACAGTGAAGAAAGCAGGTTGTGGATACACGGTTATGAGAAAGTGTAGAGTTTGTGAATAGTGAGTAAATAATCAACGTTTACCGGGAACTCACTACAGCCCTACAATGGTCACAGGTAAAGGGGTGCTACACACATACTACTCTGCAAACCGAAGCCGCAGTGAGACAGTTAGCTGTCCAATAGGATGTGCCTGAGCAAATACAACAGGTGAGTTCAGGGCTGTTGCTCTCACTAAAGCAGAACCACTGTGTTCACGGATAAGACTGAAGTATGCTACTGCACTGCCACATTATGCTGTTGGACAGGCGAGGGAACACGATCTGAAACGAGTGCTGATGCCGGAGGCGAGGGGGGAAGGGAAAGGGTCATATATAACACAGCCCATCACCCCTCCCGCCACCTCACTAGAGAGACCAGTGGAAACCAGGATCTTAGGAGAGCCCTCAGAGCACACTGATACAATGTTAACATCACCACATGAAACAGAGAGAACATGGCGAGCTACCATTCCCCTCCCACCGTTTTCACACGCTGCAGAAGCTTGGTCTGGAAATATGTACACTGCTAGCTCATCCAATGGGAGCAGAGGACAGTAAAGGGTGGCGCGGGATCGGCGTAAAAACAGAACGATACACAAACGAGTTCATAGGCAGGCGGTGGTGTTTGGATCGGGGTCGAGGGTCATGACCGGAATCCTCGCCAGTGTGCCGTTGGAGGGATGGGGCGGGGGGGGGCAGACGCCAGGGAGTTGTTAAGAAAGACACTGAGTTGCGGGTGTGAGGGTCAGTCGACTGGGGCTGGCCAGGTTACGATGTCGGCGCCGTGGTCCGTGCGAGAGCGGGCATTCTCGCGGAAGTTGAGCTTGAAAGACTCAATCTGCAGCGGGAAGGGTGAAGGGGGAGAAGGAAAGAAAGGGAAATGAAAGGAGGGCAGAGAGGACAGAGGGGAGGGTAAAGGGTCATTGAGGGGGGTGAGATGAAGAGGGTAGAGGAATAGTACAAAGTAGAATTAGAAGCCTGTGAAACGAGAAGTCAGAGGTAATGGTTTGGTCAGGTACAAATGTACTAATATAATAATTCACCAAAAAAATGTGTAAGTTACCAAAGACGTTTCGATTTGCATTTTGAAAAAGGCCCCCCTCTCCAAAACAAACCATCGTAATGCTTATTCAGTCTGTGAGCTTGTGACCGTTGGGAAAACCGGTCCAGACATCGGCTCACATCAGGGGGGCAACAGAAGGAAGGGGGCGTTGGGCACGGCCCTGGGGGAGTAAGGACCGGCCTGGGACAGGTCAGTTGGGCGGGGCACACTTACTTGTCTCGGGGATGAGTGGGTCCAGGCCCTGGGGGTCATGGAAACCTGTGCTCCCGCAGGGAACGGCCTCCTTCACCCCATTCTCCTGGGTGGGGCTGCTCTCCTGCCCTGGCACCGTGGCTAGGACTGGGGTTTGGGTTGGGGTATCACTGGGGTGGGGGACGTTCCCCTCTGTTGTCTCCTGGGCCCCCTCAGCCTACAAACACATATACAGTAGCAGGGTGTTAAATGGAAGGTGGTGAGCTGATGACAATGTAATGGGAGAGGGGTTGACAGCACCTTCTATGTAATACAATGCACTGGAAATGTAAAATGGCCTTCCGTGTGAACACATTGGATGGATGGGATGAGAAATGGAGAACAGAAAAGGCATATCTGGCACTGAAGATGTCTTTAACATCTCAAGCAGGACCAGAGCACGTGGTCTGACGGTATCAAATCGAGTGACAGATATAGAGTTACATTTACTTAAATGTGAGGAAAATAGAGTACATTATATTAATAAAATACTATACATTACCCACCCACTCCACACAACCTAGATTTTATTCAATCAAATTATTCAATCAAATTAAAATGTTTATAGAAGTAGACCATATGGAGCACTAAGCCCAACATAATGTTTAACTTTTTATCAGTGCACGTTGGGGGCAGCTACGAAACATGATACTGTCGTATAAGTCGACCTGGTTCAGAGCATCTGCTAAATTACTTAAATGTACGCAGACAAATCACAATGATGCCAGATGAGATGAATGGAGACAATTGCCATGTAACTGAGAAGATGGATTGCCATAGGCTGAGGGGACTGGTGACATCCCCGATATGGTCTGTCTGTGCCCCTTTCCCCCTCTTTCCCCCGGCCTTGCCATGCCCCAGGTCCTCCCCAGGGGCAAATAAGGAAGGTGGGACTGTTCCGATATTTCAGGTGGAGCAGGAGGAGACAGTAAAGGTGTTACGTTTCTTTGAGAGCCTCACTCCTAGGTTTGAAAGCCGTCTTACAAATTGCTCCAACAGTGTATGACAAGAACCGACATCTTCCACTGCATTACATTTTGCTATATGTTTCAGTCCAACACCCGGCTGTTATAGTGATTTTGGTGTGGGCAGAACTGGGGGTTTCAAAATGATTTAATATGTTGCTTAACAAATGAGTGTTCTTGCTCAACTTATCAGTTTCCCGGGACCAATCTCAGACAATCAGGAATCATACGTTTTCTGTTGATAATGCAGTTGATAATGCAGTATGTGAAGTGTTCAGAACAAACCTGCTGTGGTCCTTGAGTGTGGCGGAGTGTCCAGCCAAACCGATGGGCCTTCTCCCTTCATATCACTACCCGAATGCTTGCGAGGATAAACCCCACAAAGAAACAGATATGGCTGCACACATTTCAGGATTCTGTTGGCCATGGCGCTTTATGGCAGCCTAAGCTGATTGCTCTGCTATTTTATAAGCTTTTGGTTGATTTATATTTTTTACGTTCTTTTTTTCTTGAGTCACTTTTATTTCTTGAGTTGCTAATCTAATATTTGTTTTCGTTCAACCAGGCAAAGTGAAACGTCCTTGTACCATCTCTAAATGAGGCCCCTTTAAGACTGGCACTGTTTAACGTGCAGGGTCTTAACAAACAAGACAAAACAACTTACAAGAGTTTATCATGGACAATGACCTAGGACGTTGTTGCTTGACAGAAAAGTGTCACAGAAAGGGTAATTCCTATGTAATAAATGAATCATGTTCTCCTGGCAATAACTATCTGGAAAAGGCCTGTGCCATGGCAGGGTTGACTGTCTGCTGTTTTCCCACAAATACTATTTTGTCATGAAAATGTTGCCTGTCCCATCTGGCGTATCATTGGAGAGCATGGCTTTTAAATTGAAGCCTTTCACAGTTATACGTGGTTTCAATTGTGACTGAATTCTCTGAGCTCATCATATTTCTGTGTCCTACTCCATCCAATGTTGTTATCCTTGGTGACTTCCTGAACCCGCGGGACTGTCTTAACCTGAGACAGCATGGTTATTGTCATTCACTTTACCTCATCATCACTGGAGAAGAAATCACTACCGTCATCAGACCTAGATGTACATGAGTTAGGCGTCTCTGACCATAGGGTTGTGAAATTGTCTGTAATTATTCCTGCATTTCAACTGCTCTAAGCGGACTGTTAAATTCAGAAACATTCTGTCTTCAAGGAGTCAGTACAGCCTGTCCTACTATCTGACTGGCACAAGTCCACCGCTGATGAAATGGTTGACTTGTATAACAGCCCAATGAAAAACACCTTAAACATTCTTGCATCTGTAAAATCCTGTCAAGAATCATTCCAAACTTCCCCAAGGTTCACAGAAAACCTTATTTCCAATAACCCTAATTTCCCTCCCTAGGCTCCACCCATATCTGCTTCTTTTTTAGGGACTTTACCTCTTTAACCGCAAGCAGTATGTTTCTCTCTGTGAGGCATGATCAGAGGAGTTCACATTAACCTGTGGTGTCCCACAAGGGTCGGTGCTATGACCTTTTCTCTTCCTGCTATATATGCTCATACTTAGCCAGATAATCAGACATGACAATGTTCAATTCCACTGCTACCAGGATGAAACACAGGTTTACATTAAAACCAAACCAGACACAACATATGTCATGTCAACCCTGTCCAACTATAAGGATGAGGTAAAACATTGGATGCAGAACAAATTCCTCCAACTCAATAGAATCAAGACAGAGGCAATAACTACACAGCAAATCACCAACTTCTACAACATCTGCCTCTTTAAAAAAAAATCTAATGCAGAAAGGCTTATCCATTCATTTGTTTAATCCAGAATAGATTAAGGGAATGCAGTACTAGGGGGGCTGCCAGCAAATTCAATTATTAAAATAAAGCTCATCCAAAACAGTGCTGCAAGGATCTTGACCACATCACACCTCTCCTTGCAGACCTTCCTTGGCTTTTAGAATTGACTTTAAAATGATCATTTTAGTCTATAAAGCTTTTAATGGCCTGGGACCTGTCTACCTCTCTGACCTGCTACCCACAATAAACCTCCATGATCTCTATTGTCTGGCAACGCCAATCTGCTCAATGAGAACCTGGTTTTGTAATGTGACATGACCATTCATACAGGACCATGAGCACAGTAATACAGTACTTACCGTGTCTCTGTCATTCTTAGTAGTTATTGAGACAGAAGCATGAACACAGTTATACATTACTTACCGTGTCTGTGCCATTCTTAGTAGTTATTATAACTTAAATGACTCTCAGAATCCAATCAATGGACTGAGATCACATGTCTCTGCTGTTATTGTGACTATACCATCTGATGGAGGCCTTTAGTCTGACATACATTCGGTATACTGACATTGAACTCTGTGTATAGGTTGAGTATGAAGCAGCCACACAGTAAGCAGGCAGCTCACCTTCATTTTACCGCCACCAGGCTCGTGACACAAATTGTCCATTGAGCCCACTTTGGACTTAGCCTTGTCCTTGAAGTTGACTTTCTGGGACTCAATCTTCACGTCACCACCCCCTGAAGGACAGAATTTGCATACAAAGCACTGTTCAGGATATCGGAAAGAGGTCAGCTAAGGATACACAGTTGTCTCCAAGACCAAGGATAACAGATAAACTCAACATTCAACCAATGTTACATTCTGTGCATAACTGTCCTGCATTACTTCTATTCCCATCCCAGTAACATGAGGCACAGTGTTCAAACCCGAAATCAAAAGCAGGGCTAGTAAACCTTGGTTTACCATTGGTGGTAGGCCACTCACTAATGTGCAAGTGTAAAAATGGCTAAGGGGCCACTTAAATTAGACCAGGGCCAAGGAGGTGCTTAAAGGAGGTGCTTAAAGGAGGTGCTTAAAGGAGGTGCTTAAGTTAGCCCAAGCCCACTAAGTCGAACACACCGTCTGGAACCTCATCAAGACCTATCAAAAGAATTCCCTTACCAGGCTTGTGCTTGATGTTGGACTTGGAGCCACACTTTGATGTCACTTTGCTTAGATCCACCTTTTTGCTGAGTATCTGAACCTGGGAATATACATTAAAGCCAGTTACACCAACTGAACGGGCTAACAACAACCGAGAAAGGAACCGAGACAGCAATCCTCTTTGCCATGCAAGCTTTATCAAGAAAAAATCTTCTATCTATGTGTCAACTGAATACAGTAGCAACCGGAGCAAAACCACTAAGAAGGATGAATGAAGTCTGCATTGACAGCCAATGAGAGTTGAGTTCCTGAGCAGGTCAGAGGTCAAACGAGTAAAGATGGAGTTTGATTAGTGTTGAGTGAGTTAGAGACTGAGACAGGAGAAGTCTAGGCAAGAGTAGCAGGCAAAGAGGAAAAGGAGGGTTATTTCGAGCTCCATGCCGTCCATGAACCGGATTCCTGTTGCCATGGTCAAAGTAACAAAGAAAAGAGGAAACGGTGATCAAGAGTCTCAAAAGTGTTCAGTGGTGTAGTTCGGCAGCAACGCTGAATTCAGGTATTGAACATGTCAGGGTAAAAAGGGAACGGAATCCTGACCATATTTGCCAATTTTTGCTTTTTGGTTCTGCAAAAAGGCAAATTAAATGGAAAGCTTACAATGAACTTGTTAGGCATCCTAACCAAACCATTTTGCTTTCTCTACACTGCTTTTCCAAGACATGTTGTTCAACGCGGGAAGATGCCATCCCTCACCGGTTGACCTCAGATAGCTTTTAAGTCAACCGCTAGAGTCGCTAGAATGTGGTGAGCCGAGAGAACCCCCGGCCGACAATGTCTCCCCCCGCTTTGTGAAATTTTAGTCAACTTGCAATGCTCAACGGCCTTCCCAGCCACTGAACAGAACACAGTTTAAACCTAGTCTCTGGTGGTTAGCATGTTGCTATGAAAGACTTAGAGAGGTCCTGTGGATTTTCAAAATAAAAGTGGTCAGGACGTCCGGTCGGCAGTGTGGGGGTTGGGGGCCATTCAAGCTAAGCCGCAATCCGTTACTAACCTTCCCTCCACCAGGAACATGCTTGATATTGTCCTTGGACCCCAAGCGTGAGGTGACGTGGCTGAAGTCCAGCTTTTTGGAGACTATCTGAACCTAAACACAGCATAGCAGGCAAAGAGAAAGAGTAGAGTCACCGCAAGGGTTAGGGTTATAGAGGGATGGGTTGGGTGGGTGGAAGGGTTATTGAGAGAATCAAGGTGGGATGGGTGGGGTGGGTTACAGAGAGGATCTGGGTGGGTTGGGTGTGTGGAAGAGTTACAGAGATGATAGGGGTGGGATGGGTTTGGTGGGTGGAAGGGTTACAGAGCGGATCTGGATGGGTGGAAGGGTTACAGAGAGAATCTGCATGGGATGGGTTGGGTGGGCTACAGAGAGGATTTGGGAGGGATGGGTTGGGTGGAAGGGTTACAGAGTGGATTTGGGAGTAATGTGTGGAAGGGTTACAGAGAGGATCTGGGTGGGTGAAAGGGTTACAGAGAGAATCTGCATGGGATGGGTTGGGTGGGCTGGGTTGGGTGGAAGGGTTACAGAGTGGATCTGGGTGGGTTGGGTGGGTGGAAGAATAATAGGGATGATTGGGGTGGGATGGGTTGGGTGTGTGGAAAGGTTACAGAGAAAATCTGGGTGGGATGGCTTGGGTGGGTGGAAGAGTTACAAATTGAGGTGGGGGGGAGAAAGAAACAAGTAGCAGAAGCAACTAAAGCCAACACACAGAGGTCTGTTGACACACATGCTCAGTAGCTGCAGCATTGAAACAGGCCATCATTTAATGTGCCAATGTAATGCTGAGGAAGGTCTCATACAGCATGATGGAGCTTTACAGTGATGACGACTAGAAAGCTTAAGTCAAATGCCTTAAATGGTCACTGTTTCTGTTGAACATTCACCACGGATATCCTATTATTTGTTAAAAGACATTAGCCCACCAAGACAATAGTTGCATTAGGAAAGGACAATGGCGTTATACTCTGTTAGATATTATAGTTAGAACTCACTTCACCTCACACATCTGCCGACAGTTAAGCATAGAAACACGAACACGCTAAAGGCAGCTGCAGGATTAAGATGGGATGTTTTGTAGCCAAAAGGGTCCGGCGGGTATAATTATGTGGTGGTAATTAGGGAGATTGAGAGCTTTATTGGACTACATGGAGAATACGTCACAAAGGGTCTCCCTCTGGATGTTCTGTCTACAAAGCAGAGAGGCTGTGGCTGCATAGTTGATCACAGGCGTCCAGAAACTGCTTTGCCTCTATGCATACCAATTTGAACACTGGATCTGGCAGGTACATTTTAATACCATGCCGTAGCGATATACATTCATTGGTGTCAAGCTACATTTTAAACATGTCTCTTTGTGTCTGGTTTTAGCCTCGTCTTACTGCGCGAAAGCCTGTGAGGAAAGAGATTGTGGCAAGGTTGTGCATTAGAACGGTTGGTGGCTTGTGACTCCCCCCCAATCTGGTATCACACCGTTTCTCAAAAGTACCTTCACACTGTATTCAAATACAACACGAAACAGGCTGGTTGAATTTCTTCTTCAGTTGTAGCTCATTGCCACACCAAAATGTTGATGATGGAAACACCAAAAATCAATGATAAAAGCTTCCGGGTGAGCTTTCTGGCTGAACTGTCACCAGCGACCAGTCCCCATGAGTGTCTTATAAGGCTGCATTCTCACAATGCGAAACACCTGGTCCATCTACTTCAGGTGCCTGCCAACCAGTCAGTGCGGTGAGTGGGGGACAAGATATTAATGTCTACATTTAGTGAACAATTTAATGTTGCAAAAAAAAAGGGTATTTCAAATTAATCCTTAGAGGACAATTATGAAAAGATATAGAAAGGTAGAAAACAGAATGGTTAAGAGAAAAGAGAGAGGTTAACCTAAAGGGTGTGGTGTTAACACATGGTAAACTCAAAATGTCACTAGGCTGAGAGAACTATATAAGAATGAGACATCAAGTCAGAAACAGAATTGACAAAGTGAAGAAATGTTGACAGAGATATAAAAATAGTGAAAAAGTATATTTTTTAAGAGAGAGATTTAAATAGAGGGATTGAGATATCCGAGAGAGGGACATTGGGTGGGAGATTTAGAGAGATTTAGGGGGAGAAGGATTGGGAGAAAAAGTGATTTAGGGGGAGAGGTTTAGAGAGATAGAGTGAGAACATCTGGAGAGAGGCTGATACAGAAAGATATTAGTAGACAGGGAAAAATAAAAAGATTTAGACAGAGAGAAAGAGTTTATTATAATTATAGAAAGATTTAGGAAAAGTTTATTTTTTTGTTGTTACTTTAGACAGATTGAGATATGGGATGAACTCACTTTGGCCTGGCCAGTCTCTTTAGAGGAGCCAGGTGTCAGGGCGTCGCTCCTGCCAGGGGCCTGGGGAAACAAGTCCCACCCTGAGTCAGTAAAACACCCAGGACAACAAACCCACCCTGAATCAGTAAAGCACCCAGGACAACAAACTGAGGAGTGTATCGAGAGAGGGGTCAGCCGGAGCAAAGTAACTGGCCTCCAGGAGGTGATCTGAAAGGGGTATCTGATGTGTTCCGGCTGAATGGGATCAAACTGAGATTTATGTAGGATTGGACTCAGCAGAGGTGGGAATCGGGGAACCATTTTCTATCAACACCGTGTTTCTACTCGCGCTCCCTACCCCCCCCCCCCCCCCAGGCTGGTACTTCATGTTGTCGGTGGGGCCCACCTTGTAGCGGGCGTTGCGGGTGTCTGGCGCGGCAGCCGTGTTTGGGCGGGCGGCGGGCCGCGTGGCGCCGGCCGTGGTGGCGGCGGCGGTGGAGTTGGGACGGGGGACCCGGGGCACAGTGGGCTTCTTCTCTGGTACTGTGGAGGATGAGGCAGCGGAGGCTGGCTTGGCGGTGGTGGGGCGGGCACGGGGCGCGGCGCTGCTGGGGCTGGTGATGGAGCTGCGGGTGGCGCTAGTCCTTGGCCGGGTGGAGTCGGCTGGGGGACGGGGGGTGGAGAAGCAGCAATGGTTAAAAAACACTGAGTTCAGAGAAATGATGACGTTCAGCTGTTCGTCCTACTCCAGGTCAAATTGAGTTTTAAATGTTTTTACACTTTGGAATACAAATCTCACTTTGACTGCATAAATCCGGCAGGTATGGTTTCTGCTCTGGAGCACCATAAACCCCAGCATGCAGAGCGTCATGTATTATCCCACTTCTCTAATGTCTGTGACACCGCTTGATGAACTACATTTGCCCTGCTAGCCTGCCAAGACTTCAATCCTAGATCCTCTCAATGTGTCCCAAAAAATGTCTTGTATCTGAGCAGAAACATTTCTGGTTGAAACAAATCCTCCCCCTAGGAAGCCTCAGATAAGGTTACAGCACTGTGAATGGTCACATCTCTCTTAGCTGACGTTACAGCACTGTGAATGGTCACATCTCTCTTAGCTGACGTTACAGCACTGTGAATGGTCACATCTCTCTTAGCTGACGTTACAGCACTGTGAATGGTCACATCTCTCTTAGCTGACGTTACAGCACTGTGAATGGTCACATCTCTCTTAGCTGAAGTTACAGCACTGTGAATGGTCACATCTCTCTCAGCTGACGTTACAGCACTGTGAATGGTCACATCTCTCTCAGCTGACGTTACAGCACTGTGAATGGTCACATCTCTCTCAGCTGACGTTACAGCACTTTGAATGGTCCCATCTCTCTCAGCTGACGTTACAGCACTTTGAATGGTCCCATCTCTCTCAGCTGACGTTACAGCACTTTGAATGGTCCCATCTCTCTCAGCTGACGTTACAGCACTTTGAATGGTCCCATCTCTCTCAGCTGACGTTACAGCACTTTGAATGGTCACATCTCTCTTAGCTGTTGCTTTCAGCATTGCTGATGGTCATATCTCTCTTATCTGAAGTTGGAGAGGATTAGTGTTTAGTGTTTCTGTACCGGATGTTGACTTCAGAGCGCTTGGCTTCTTCTCCTCTCCTGGCTTGCAGTCCGTCTTCATCGCTGGCCAACAGAAGAGATGATTTATTACCAGCGCTCAGCATGTTGCTGTTTGTTCTCACGCCAAAGTTAATTTCACAAAGCAGTCAATTTGTGGAATGAAAAAGCGTCTGGCTCTGCCGTTGGTTAGAGGTCAGACACTTGAATCAAAGAACCAGGTGGGGCCAGTCTGTGTGTTCACACAAGCGCAAACAAACGTGCACATTTGTGTCACGGCGACTCACCCGGTGGGCGGCTGGGGGCGGGGCGGGACGCGAGGGGCATGCGGGTTGCCGTGGCTGGTTTACTGGTTGCCGTGGTAGCAGTGCTGTTCTTGGCAGCAGCAGCGGTTCGAGCCGTGGAGGTGGTGGTGACCTTTGGCACTAGGGGTCGCTTCTCTGCCGTCGCCTGGAAAGAAAGAGACAGGGATTGCGAGAGACAGTAAGACATAAGGTAAATAGGAAACTACACTCTTCAGTTATGAATAATATAGTAACTGAGCTGAGAACATTTTCCCTATAGAACTCTAATAAATGTACTAATTGACCTACTAATTGCATTTAGAGAAAATAAACATTGTATTATATTTCGAAAACCACTTAATCATATCATCACAACAAAAACATAAACCAATGCTTATAATGCAACTTCTAGGATTATTCATGATATCTCTCGCAATGACATCTAGCTTAGAGAAGCCATATCAGAGACATTCGAAGACCAGGACCAATGCACTCTGGTTGTTTATGGCTCTATGGGTTATGTTCACAACATAGTATCCACAATAAGTTGCTTTGTGACTCTGGAAATTGCAGAGATGCAAAATAAGTTTCATTTAACAGTCAAGCTATGCAACTACCTGAAGATCAACAGGCCACCACTAGATGGCAATAACAGATACTTCCAGCCAGCATCATCTGGCACCACCAGAGTGTGGCTACAATATCATCAACATTATGGTGATCTAGACCTTGAGACCTTTCGCATTTTCTGTACTTATCAGATTTATACTAGATCAGGTGTATTTGGTTTGGCTAGATCCAGCCTGCCTAATGTGGATAAGACTGGAGACCTACACAATGTATGGAAACTGACGTCAATTTACCATGTAGCAACAAAAAAAGTACATTCACATTAGTATTAACACAACATAAGGACTAAAATGGTTAGTCATTTCTCATTCCATAAAAGCCTTTTTGGAATAGGTTGCAACGAAAACCTGGAGGAAAATGATAAACATGCAGAGGAATCCATTACAGTGCTACTATACACAGCAGTATAAAATGTAGCTAAAGGCAAAGACACCAGCAGGTGAGAGGTGGCTGCACAAGGTGTGGTGAAGGAAGCCTTGAGCCACCTCTGGCTCCACAAAGCTTCTGGGACCTTCTCCTGCTATCCGAACATCCCACTATGAAACCTCCTTGGAGTATTCCTGTGGCAGGCCGGGAGCCGAGATAAGAAGAGTCAGATTCTGGTTTGAACGGCACTACCACAGTCAGGTAGGAAGACCCTTTGTCTGTAGACGGTTTTAATGGTCAAATGTTATAAAATATGTTTCATATTAGCAATAGTAATTGATATTCTTTTGTGACCTTTTGTTTTAACAATTTCTAAATCAACGAGCGTAACTATTTGGCGGCATATGTTTTGCTCCTGCTGAAGGGAACTAGACGCGCACATTCTGCCGATCAACCAGGCAACAAGTAGGAGGGAGGAAGTGAGCAGGTCGTCGTTTTCCCAGCAGACACCACACAGAGGAGGAGGAGCCGAGCGCTGGACTGGAGAGGACGGCGGCGTTCTGAAGCAGAGCAGGGGAACTCACCTTGGGCTTGACCTCACGGGCCGCGGTGGCGGCGGACGAGGGGCGGCCGGCTGCGGACAAGGGCCGCTTGGCGCCAGCGGCAGGGAGTGGGGCCTTGGGTGCGGGAGTTGTTTTGGCGAGGGGGGCTGGGGTGACAGTGGCGGTGGAAGCGGTGGAAGGGCGTTTTGGCATGGCAGCGCCTGTAGAAGCCACGGAGCTTGGCCGCGGCTTTGCAGCGCTCGGTTTGGTTGCCCCGGCGACTGGCTGGGTGATGGACAGCGCACGAGACAAATGGAGAGCAAAAGAAAGAAGAAGGCAAAAAAACAAACCAAAAATGACAACCACATGACAACGGCAGCCGGAAAAAGCAGCAGAAGCATTAATGATAACCGACAGAATGCCAACTGCATGCGCGACAAACACATCTCTAGTATGCTGTTGTTCATCACGTTGCTGTTAATATTATATTAATATAATCAACTCCAGTCCAACAAACCACTGACAGTCTTTCTCTCACTATTGTAAATGGACAGAAAGGCAACAAGAGCAGAAGCACTAACAGCGTTAATGATGTAAGATAATGTTCCTGATTAAACCTGGTCTTCGAACAATGTCGAATTTCATAATGTTCCAAACTAAACCTAGTCCCTGATTGACGTAATATTTTATAATGATCCAAATGAAACCAGGTCTCTGAATGTTGCATGATTTGATAGTGATCCAAATTAAAACTAATCTTCACATTACCTTGGTCTTCTTGTCTGGACTGGGCAGGTCCTTGCTTGGAGCAGCACAATTCCCATTGGTCGAGGGTTTACTTGTAGTTTTTTTGGCCTTGTCAATTGTCTCGGCTTTCTTGACCTTGTCAGGTGTCTCTGCTTTCTTGACCTTGTCAGGTGTCTCTGCTTTCTTGACCTTGTCAGGTGTCTCTGCTTTCTTGACCTTGTCAGGTGTCTCTGCTTTCTTGACCTTGTCAGGTGTCTCTGCTTTCTTAGTTTTTTTCTCAGGACTTTTTAGGTCTTGTGTTTCTGATTTTTCCACCTTAACCTGCTTGTCTGTTTTCTCCGCCAACTTGGATTCCTCTGCACGCTCTGTTTTCTCTGGCCTCATCACCTCCTTTTCCACTTTGTCTGTTTCTTTCTCAGTTACTGTTCCAACATGGTCTGTCTTCTTCTCGTCTGACTGTGTTTCCATCTTGTCAAACATGTCAGCTTTCTCCTGTTTCTCTGAGGTCTCCAACTTCTCAATATTCTTTTCATTTTGTTCCATCAATTCAGGCTTTTCCACCTTGTCCATCTTCCCCACGTTGTCTGTTTTCTCTACAATGCCCGACTTCTGAACCTCATTCATTGTCTCTAGTTTTAGTTCTTTGTCTGTTTTTTCGAACTTTTCTGCTTCGTCAGTTGGCTTTACCTTTTCTGGTATCTGAGTTTTATCCCTCTTCTCAGATTTTTCTTCATTGTCAATTTTTTCCAACTTATCTACCTTTTCTGCTTCATCAGTTGGCTTTATCAGTTCTAGTGTCTCAGTTTTATCCGTCTTCTCAGATTTTTCTTCTTTGTGAGTATGTTCCAGCTTGTGTACCTTTTCGTCTTTTTCGGTTGACAACAGCTTTCCTGGTTTCTCAATCGTTTCGGTTTTCACTGTTGTCCCGGCTTGGTCTGCACAGTCCAGCTTCACTGAGGCCTCAGTCTTTACAGTAGTTTCCTTCTCCGCTTTCTCAAGCTTATCAAACGTGTCATATTGGTCAAACTTCTGGAAGCTCTCCATTTTCTCCTCTTTCTCTCGTTCGACTGTGTGAGAGAGGGGACAAAACATCTTGTTTTAGAACCATACAAATGTAAGTCACATACATGCTGGTTCCTAAGATTTATCTAATCTCTTCATAAAGTACAACAAACAAATCTTCTTTCAAAAAAGCCATACCTAATCCACAGACACTAGTTAGAGAAAAATGCCAGGCAAGAGAGACATGGTAGGGAAAGATAGAAACCTTTCCTCAGAGTTGTAGTCTTGCCTGTTTGACCACAACATCTCATCCCCAAAGTACATGGAACCATGTTGCTTCTCAGAATTCTTCAGACCAAAAGGGATGTGGAGAGAATCACATCCTGCGCAGATTTCAAATGATCAAAAACCCCTGAAGACTTCAGATTCAGACGGCTACATAGCAATCTTTTGTATGATCCACACATCAGACAAAGCAAGTCTAGGCAGCAACGTGCACTAACATCACAACATCAAGCCACACAAAGGGTCCTACTCTATGTCTGATAACCTATAGTACAGACTATCAAATAGCAGTGACGAAGATTTACACAACATTATTTTAACAGTACTCCACAGACCCTTGTTTTATCCTGATGGCTCACAGTAATGGTTCTCCACAGACATCACTGCCAGGACACAACAATGCATGTGACTGCAAATGTATTTTTTTTAAAAACCATTTCGGGTTGGATGTGTAATTGTACAAGTACAATTACCATCATACCTTGTTTATGTAAGACATTAAACGTTTTAAAGTGAGTGTTTTTGATGACATGGCGCACATATTGACAAAGTAAACACATTCTTACACTTTTTTCTTTGGTTTCCCTGATAACTGGTAACTGTAGCTTGTTGCATAGCAAGCTCACAGCAATCGGTAATTGTAGTTAAATATATTTTATTTGGGGGTTGACATCCACACAAGCATCATAATCAGATCAAATAGTGTAAAACACACTAACGGGGAAGGCCAAAACAATGTCTTTATCGACGGAAAGAACTGGCAGCATTTAGTTTCGAAAGGCCCTTCGGTCAGTGGTCTATGCACATTTGGTATGGTACTCTGCTTGCCCAGTAGAGTATGGTCGTCTAGTAAAACATGGCTTGGAGACTGGCAGTAAGGCCTGTCTGTCCTGCTGTATTAGACAGTAAGCAGCTCTGGGCTAGACACATTGAGACATGGCAGCCTGAGGTGTGGACACAGCTAATTCACCACAGCACAGACCCCCATAGCTAGAGATGAAAGGGGGGCCTATTAGCTCAGTCACATCTGCTGGTACAAGCTCTGTAACACTTTCAGTGGTAGGATAAGAAAGAACTGACTGAGCCTCAGGTGGAATATGGCTAGAATGATAGAGGGGACATGAGTGACAAACCATCACCTTAAACTAAAATGACAAACTCAAGAGAAAGTTCTAGCAATGCGCATTAAGTGAAAAAGAAAATCTATCTACATTTTCTCCCAAGACATATTACTGAATTCCTGAATTCTATCCCTCGGGCTGTCCGAGTCCTGTCTCAAGGAGCAAATCCCGACCCCATTAACCCCTGGGTGTCCTATTAGGGTACATGCCATCTGGGGTACAGGTCCACCCCACGTTAGAGGAGCAATTAGAAGCGCTGGGAGGTAAGGACTTTAACACTAACAATCCCACAATGCCCATCTTAGGTCTCAGACTGCAGGACAAATGCATGAAGTAGATCCAACAATATCAACTACCACTGGGTAAAAAGGAAATTATATTCTCTACAAAAAATTGTTATACTCTCTGACATTAGATGAAGAAACTCAATGCCACCATGTGTGTTTTTTTTCCACATTACAAATGTACATGACTGTACTGATGACACCCTGGCTTTCCAGTTATAAGGCAAGCAAATTGTATATTTTTACATCAGGATATATCACACTAAACATGAGAAGAAAATAATGTTATATTACACCACAAAAAGGCTTTATTTTCTAACGTCTTTAAATATACTAGTGTTCTCCTTACTAAATAGCAATCTAAATCATTATGGTTCCAGGGTTTGTGGAGAAATACAGAAAAACACAGCATCTCAGGGATATGCTTCAGCAACAATCCAGATAAAAGGTTTATACACTATACCAGGGGTTACAAAACAACCTGAAAAGAAAGTCTAATATTGATGACTTTCAGACAGCACTGCTAGGGAAAACAGCACCACCCATTAGATTACTGTGCTCATTCCTCTAACTGTCAGAAACAACCATGAAAGCGCTAATAGTCACATTGTAATGAGATGTAATGCAAGGGCTCTGGAGAGGTGTCATAGACGGCGCTAACAGAACGTCCCATGCGTTAGCATAATCAGCCAAGGCAAACCACAACAGCCAACATTCAACCAAATCATTTCCAATTGTTCGGAAATGGTTTAATTGAAGTGCCTAAATGAGTTGTAAGAACAGAACACAGGGGCTCGGTCTCAAATGAGAAGAAAACAAAACAAATACTCTGACTAATATAACGAGGGGACAAAACGAAGCGCTGACCTAAATTCAGTCAGACTACAAAACAAGACAAAGGCAATGAACAAAGACAAAGATAGAAAAACATGACGTTTGCCTTTGTGGTGGTGATATTGATGAGACGTGTCTTAATTATATGAGCTGGATATCAGAAATTCTTTCAGTGATTCATTTGAGTTCTAATACAATTCTCCTGGACTCAAGCAAACTGCTAATGAGCTGTGCGTTTGGCGTAGTTATGAAGCGGTTCAGCGATCCGCTGTCAACACATCTCATCACCAGAGCCCTCCCAGCCCTGTCCTCTTCAGACCAAGATGCCCGTGGGAAGCTTCAGCATGGTGGGTTTTCACACTACATTGTGCAGGCAATTATGGATTAGCCACTGAATACCAGGAAAGGTGATATTGCCAAGTACTACAGTGCTGGAGCAGGGAAGCCAACGCACAGGAAAGACCTCCACTGCCAGCTTGGTGTCTAACGCATCAGGCCCAATGTGCAGCAAGAAAAATACCTAACCAAGGAGCAATGTTGAAACCGTGCCGTAGTGCAAAACTTAATAAATAACCGCCGCATCGGAATTAGAAGCCTATTTTTCTCTTCGGGCTTCCATCACAACCTACTAACAGGCTGCGGTCTGGTTTTCGGACCTTGTGATGTTTCAATTTGACCAGCTAATGACTCATCTGTCATCTTTTCTGCGGCATCAGTTCATTAGCATCTTTCACAAGCATAGACACACCATAAAATGTATGGTAGCAAAGAAACAAATCTTCACAGCAAATTATTCAGTGAAAATCAAAAACATTGCAAGGTGTCCCCTAGAACATCTGGAGTGATTTAAGATAAGTGACTGATTTGGTGTTTCATTGTGTTCCTCTGGCAAAGGGCGGCGTTTGTTTTCCTGTTCATGTTAAGCGGCACATGTGGCGTGAGCCTCAACAAAACAACTTGAATCGTGGAATTGACAGAAGAAAAAAAAAGCAATTCAATACAGCATCAGGTCGGACAGTCGGTTTAAGCATTGGCAAAGGCCCGGAGAACCCACTTGATGACCCTTATTGGGTCCCTAAAACAATGGGGGAAGTCAGTCCTCACAAGTACAGTAAAATCTGTGCGCGGACAGAAACATACACACACACCGCTGAGCAACCTTCACAGCAACACAGGTCATTGTGGGGTCGATCGTACACAGTACAGCTTAATTGTATCTTCCTCATCTAGATCGGAACCATCATGCCCCTTCCTCCCTTCGTGCATTGTTCCCTTGGTAACAGCATGACCGTAGACAGCAGGCAGAGGGGCACGGACAGGGCAGAGGAGAACCATCTGAGGTGTGCCACCGACATCAGGATGGTTCTATTGGTTCCCTGGGCCAGCCGGCCTCATACCTACAAACAAAGCGGTAGCTCGTACAACAGTACAGCACCAACACATAGGAACAATAAGACAACGGGAATTGTGTTTCCAGAAGACACACACACACACTCTTGCACATTAGCGCAAACAAGAGCCAATGAAATAGAAATAGGCCTATGCAAACACCGCCATGAACGTACAACAAAGACTCATCACAGAGCCCGCTAAACATTATGCAGAACAGATTATTCCCAGAGAATAATTAGCGCGACATTGTGTGGGAATTATCTGCTCCTGGGGTTGACATCCCTTCAAACCAGAAAGACGATTATTATTATTAGGAAATGATTCAAAACAGGAGCAGAATGTAAAATGACTGGGAGCTTGTTTGCTTATTAAGTTCCTTTGTCTCACAGCATCCTTTCCCCAGCAAATAGACAGAGGGGGTGGAGGACAGGAGTCAATAATAACACACCACAGCAAATGGTTGGTTTATTGTACGTCTCTCTCTCTATATATATATATATCCATGTCTGTATGTCTCTATATATACATCCATGTCTGTATGTCTCTGTATATACATCCATGTCTGTATGTCTCTATGTAGACATATACATCTGTCTTTGTGCGTGTCTTTCGGTCATATTTTTATAAATCCATCTGTCCATCTCTCTCTGTATATATCCGATAGACTCTGTCCATCTCTGAATATATCTGAAAGACTCTGTCCTTCTCTGAATATATGCCAATAGTCTCGGCACATCTCCATATATCTGACGGTGTCTGTACATCTCTCCCTGTATATATCCAATGGTCTCTGTACATCTCTCTCTCTCTTTATATATAAATATATATATATATCTGATGGTCTCTATACATTCTCTCATACATATATATTAGTGTCTCTGGACATGTCTCTCTCCTATTAAGGGCCAGACAGGGCCAATCTGTTCATCCATTTTCCCCAAATTGGTAGTTAGGAGCCAAGGAATAGATGAATGCCAGCGTTTCTAGGGATTTACAATTGTGCACGCTTCACATTCACAAACACTCTTTAAAAATGCAAACTACTATCAAAAGACCTCGTCATGCCAGTGCACGGTCACAAGCAGGACAACTCCCTACATGGCTCTCATTCTGGCATAAAAAAAAATGAATGAAAGGATGCCGGCCCTTTAATGCTCCAGCTTCCACGAGGTAGATTGCAGGCACACTTTGTTTAGTGACAGAAGGAAATAACAACAGCTGTGAACAAGTGGACGGAGAGAGAAAAAGAGAGAGTGGTGGTCATTAGAAAACGTCAGGTGGAAGAAACAAAAGCGCTGTGCTGGGTTGTGATGCTGGATTTACATCTCCAGCCACCCTGTTTGTGATCTGCCGCTCTGCAACTCCTTTGAGAGGACTAATGAGCACATCCCCTTGTGGTGCGAAGGAACGTTAAAAGAGAGCGAAAACAGAGAGAGAAAGCCAGAGAGGGAGACACGTATTAAGGTAGAGAACGCCACGGTGAGACATGAAGAACCCAAGCATGTGGTCCTGGTCTGGTCTGAGGTAACGAGCAGCGTCGGTGTCGCCATGACCCAGTTCCACAGGTCCGGTCTGCCTACAGCCCCGTCCCTATACAGCCTAGACCACACGCATCACGCCACATGCAAAGTAACACGAAGTAAAGTAACGGGACACACAGCCGCACTGGTTATGTAGTATACCACGGGTTCCTCCTTCACCATCGGACCTGTTACCTACCCTCTGTAGCAAAAGGTTTGGTGAAAGGGTAGCCTTCATCCAAGCAGGTGCCAAGGTGGGTGTCCATGCCCACAGCACAGCCAGTGGTGCCCGTGCCTGCTCCAGTGCCCGAGTAGGTGCCCATGTCCGGTGCAAAGCCAGGGTCAGGATTTCGGTCAACGCCCTGGCTGGGGAGAGGAACAGGCAGTAGGACGTCCAGCTCCGCATCCGACCCAGACTCCTCCACAGCGCCCTCTGGAGGCGAGCCCCCCCCACAGGCTCTGGTCGGAGGGAGGGGCGCCAGCTGCGCGGCGGGTTCCTGGTCCCAACTGAGGTCGGAGAGAGTGGCCCCGGAGGCGGACAGGACGGGGGCCGGGGTGTCCTCGGCCACCGTCATGGACCGCTTGATGGTGGGGTGGGTTGGGCGCCTGGGGGCACTGGCGGAGGCGGGCGTGGCGTTGAGCCCGCCCCCGGGGTAGTGGTCGGGCAGCGCCAGGCTGAAGGGCACCGAGAGGTGGGAGCACTCCGACATGGCACGCCGCATGGCCTTACGCTGCTCTTCGGCGCGGCCCATGAAACGGGGCTCAGGGTCCAGCTCCTCCTCCTCCTCGCTCTCCTCCTCCGAGGAGCCCTCCGCCATTTGACGGCACCCTAGTGGGGACGCTCCGTCCTCGTCCCCGCGCTCCAGGTAGTTGTCGTTGACCACGCCGATCACGCAGTAGTTAGGGGGCGCGCTCTTCAGGGGCGGAAGGTTCTTGGGACTGAAATCGGAGAAGCCGGGGTTCCACGCTCCGGTGTTTGCCGGTTTGACAGGACCGACGGGAGAGTGGTGTGACCCGTGTCTGGCAGGGGAGCCGGCTAGGGCGGGGAGGAGGACCATGTTGTTCCCGCAGCTCAGGGGGGAGGGAGAGGAGGACACGGGGCTTCCGGGGCTGTCCCCAGCACTGCCTAACCCCTGAAAGCCCCCCTTGCCCGGCACACTGAGGTCTGGATCCATGCCACCGCCGGCTGGCTGGTTAAAGAAACACAGCTTGTCCTCATCGGTGAGTCCGGGGGGCCCTCCGAGGTCTTCATGCTGCCAGTCCCAAGCCTGGGGGTCCACAGTGGGGGCCTTGGAAGGGACCTTACACAGCTCACTGTACTCTGAGAACGGAGAGCCAGGCTGCTGGTTGGAGAGAGAAGACATGCTTTCTCTCTCTCTCTCTCTCTCTCTCTCTCTCACTCTTTCTCTCGTTCTTTGTACCTTCCGTTTTCTTCCTCAGGCTACAGGTCTCTGATCTTCTCGTGGTCCTCTATCCCCGGTGTGTGGTCTACTGATGCTCCTGATTAAGATGCACAGGTGGGGTCTGTCTCAGCTGTGATAGGACCAGGGACGAAGGCAAGCGCGAGTGTGTGTGTGTGGGGTGGAGCCTCCCTCTGTGTGCCTCCTCGCTCTCAACCCACCAAGAAGCACTGAGACAGAACTGGATGCATTGCTCTCCCTCACTCCCTCTCTCTCTCTCTCCCGCTCTCACTCACTCATTCGCTGAATGCCTCTTGCATGGCTCTTGGTCATGTGACTCCATCGTGGTTGCTCATTCGCTGATGCTGAATCATAACCCCCCCGGTGGTGGAGCGGACATCCCCCACCGTTCTCCCCCACCCCCCCTCTCCTCACTTATTTTTTTACAACCCCCTCCCTACTCCTCCCCCTAGGCAACCTGCTCTTACGGTAATTATGAGGATTATGAGGAGGTAACACACAGATGGAGTGAGTTCTGAGGCAGCTGCTTTAGGGAAGCCAGGGCACTTTGTTCACGGTGTACCTCATCAGCTAAGTCCCACAACTCCTCTTTGTTAATTAATGTTAAGGCCTTTGCTGTGGGAGATGTTCTGAACACTAGCTTGTACGAAGTGGGCCTGGCTGGACGTGGGCCAGGCTGGACGTGGGCCTGGCTGGACGTGGGCCAGGCTGAACGTGGGTCAGGCTGGACGTGGGCCTGGCTGGACGTGGGCCTGGCTGGACGTGGGCCTGGCTGGACGTGGGCCTGGCTGAACGTGGGTCAGGCTGGACGTGGGTCAGGCTGGACGTGGGTCAGGCTGGAGTGAGTGGTGCAATAAGAAGTTTAACGGCTTGGGGAAATGTCCATCAGAGGACGTGTCCCCATCAGCGCTGAGATGGGGATAACGTTTCAAATTGTTTCAAAACAAAGTGTCTAACTAGGTGTGGGGTTCACTGACATCCCAGAGCACACTAGAATAGAGAAGAGCAGGGTAGGAAGTGAGTGATAGTGCGAGGGGGGGGGGATGACAGTGCAAGTAACCTTGAGGAAACGAACGGGGCGATTTACCCATCAGATTGTAAAGAGAATGTAGTGAGTGTGCCACATGTCTTTTAAACAGTCAAGCCTTTACCAAATTGATGGACAACCGGTACTACCAATGACAGTGGCTGGTTTGGTACAGCTTCTCTTAAACTCGGCACACAAGTAAAAACCAGCCGTGGGGTCACACAGAGGGTGAAAATGGTTGCATTGCCTTGTTACGCGCAAGTTGTCTGTGAGGCTCAGTTGAGGTAGAAGACCGGAGAGGGCTCTCCTTCTGCCGCGTAAGGATTCTGGTAAGGACTTTGCTAAAGGTGCGCCGTGATGACCAAAACAGCATTGGCTCTGCTTCCAAAGAGACAATATCTCACACACACAAGCACCAAGACACACTAAAACACACACACAAAGACACCTTAACCAGACATTCCGTCTCCCGGCACAAATGAGGTCATCTTATGTAAGCGTGCGTTTGGGAAACAAAGCTTTAACAACAGGTCTTGAAAGAAACGCAACAAGACAGATTAGATCATTGGGGACACAAACACTTCAGATGCTAATCCCAAGAGGAGTACCTATCATGAACAAAAAAGGCTGCATAAGCGCATTTGGGACACAACATTAAACAAGCCGTCAGTCACTTCAAACCACAACCTCTGTCAACCGCTGAGGCTCATGTCCGAGTGGCTTCATGTTGGAAACAGTACAGTGATGTGTTCAGTACTGAACGCTCAGAGATGCACAGCGAAGTCAAGAGCAGTCACATTTAAAACAACACTGTACAGTAGCAGTACAGTGCCCTCAGCTGACACAGCGGGTGTTTAGGTAGATATCTGGGCCATGCTGCAAGGATTGCCAACCCAAGCAGGCAGGCTAGAGGTCACTGCAGTGTCACTGTCTCACCCCCCCCCACTCTCTCACCCAAATTAGTTACACCAGGGCCCTGCAGGGACAGGGACCCAGAGTGCCCTCTCGGAGGCGGTGGCCTTATTCTGCCGGGCCGACCCGGCTGGCATGTAAGCATAAAGCTTGCAGGAAACATGAACCTGCACACGATGCCACTCAAGAGTCTGTTGTGCGGAGCTCCGAGATGATCAGAGATCTGCCCTGAATACTACGTCAGGCATGCGCATGTCTCATCATAGTTGTTTCTTTTAAAATGACCAGTACCTTGTGGGCACCGTACCATGTGGGCACCGTACCATGTGGGCACCGTACCATGTGGGCACCGTACCATGTGGGCACCGTACCATGTGGGCACCGTACCATGTGGGCACCGTTTTTTCCCTTTTTTGGTGTATTACTCCAAATTGCTCGCCTAATTCTGGATACCCCGACACCAACATAACCAAGTCTTCTATCGCGGCCAGGACAGGAGGTTCGGGAATCAGCAGGGACTCTGCCCAATGTGTCCCATTGGACAACAGCAAAAGTAGAACGTTTATTCCACCAGGAGCAGGGCCGAACACCTGGCACACGCCAGACGCCGCTTTGCCTCCTCGCTACTCGTCGGTGTGAACGCACTTTAACACAGTAGAGAAGGAACAACGGTAAGTTGTGCCGATCTGCAATCCATTCTATAATTTCATTCAGGGGAGGACCAAAGGGGAAAAAGGTAATGGAGGTCAAATTGAATCTCCCCCCAGCTGCACATTTAGGTCTCGACTGGTTCTCTCAACGAGGGAAATCAGCACTGAAGAGGCCCATCAGGCGTTTCCAGAATTTATAAAATTCACATCCCTTTCTTATTTTAGATTTTACCAGGAAAAACCTGTATAGATACTGAGTTTAATTTGGAAGGGTCTAGAAGGGAGCAGGAATAAACACATCCGTGCAAGATCTCAGACATACGATACAAACAACACAACAACTGGTTGGTTTAGCCTACAGAAAACATTAACCCTGTTCCCAAACAGCCTTGCATCAGAACGGATTGACAGTTAAAGTAAAGCTGGGTACAGAGTCAGAGAGGGAGTTGTAACAATAAAAAGAGCTATAGAAACGGTCAAAGAGTTCTACAGATGCAACTTCCTTTTTTGCATTCTGTTCCCTAGGTCATTCATCCAAACTGAAAAAGAAGAAGCTAGCATGAAACCACGGCCCATTACCTCGAGTAAGAATTGTCAGCAAAGTCACATTGGGCATTTCTCACAGACACAGATTAGTCCAGGACAAACAAAAGAAGCTTGTTGTTAATAAGTGTCTGTGACAAGGTTCTATCAGCAAGATATTTTCTTACTCCACATTAATTTCCACTTGGACCAATATTTCTAAGTCTGGCTAGCAGGAGCCTGTGGTCAACTGAAACAAAAGCCTTTCATACATCCTCACACAATGAAGCGCCATGTTGGTTTCTGTCGAGGGGATTTCGGAGCTGATTTGTCACATCAATTGCTGCAGTAAAGGTACTGTGACCCAAACTAAAACCGGACCTCACTTAGGAGGTTCTTTTCAGGAAGGAGTTTCGTTAGCTGAGAGTTCGCTAGGGATTTAATGACTGGCCAGGATAGGAGCTTGGAAATAGGGCACTAGTTGTCGACATCTGAAATGTCTTTGCCCTTTTGTAGTGGGATGACATGTAGTCAGTTGGTTGGGAGATTTAAGGTATAATTGAAAGCCTTAATACCTGCGTTTGACTGAGAGATTGACTGGCGGGCAGTCTTAGTGTCCAAGTTTCTAGCATAAAAAACAGATCCTAAGTTAAAAGTATTAGTGCTTACTGTAGCAGAGCTTAGAGAATTAGTCTTACGATCGACCATCATCAGAAAACTAAATTAAGTTTCTGTTAGAAATTCCAAACTTCATCCTCCACTTTAATAGAATCTGTCACTAGACGTTCAGGACGACCAGAGGCTGCATTTGAATCTGACACTGATTTGAACCCAGAGTCTTCACCCAAACCTTGTATCTTTAATAAGTAAACTTTACCGAAACCTTGTAGTCGTCAATCAGTAAACAACGTATTGGGTGAGTGCACTGCACAGACAATTTAATTGGTTGTCAATAATTAGAACATGTCCTTTCCACTGATACAAAAAAGTGAAAGGTGTAGAGGAATACATCCAAATACAGAGTACAATAGAATGGGTGGGTGTTGGTGGTGGTGGGGGGTGGGGGGGGTTATAGTGGATCTATTTTTAGCTCAATCACCAGCACCACCCCAACCCTGCTGTCACACCCCATCGTTCCCTTGGTAGCCAACTCTTCCTAATGCTTCCAAAGCAACTGCCTCCCATTTCCATGGCAACAGAATTGCTGCCACAGCAGGTGGCAACCAAATGGAGGGGTTGCGTTGTCTTGCCAACGCAGGGAGGCAGAGGAAGAGAGGAATATGAAAACAGGAGGAAGAAAAGGTACAGAGTTGGGAGGGAGAGGGATGTGGCAAAATTAACTGGGGGGCATGTCAGGATGTGTTCTCTCCTGTGCAATGAACCCAGGATCTCCCCCACAGCTCTTCAGTCAATGGAATCTTTCAATTAATCACAGTCATCAGTCTGCTCCGGTCTCCCTGCTGGTCCTCCCAATACGAGTCAGTTGATCCAGCCATGTCTGTGACATGCCGATAGTCTGGTCTCCAAAAACAACTGTTCGGTTGTAAATGGCTTGGTCTTAGGCTAAGCACGCAGTCAGAGAGTGGGGAGCGAACGTTTCCCAGGACCAAACGGAGGGGCTAGAAGATGGCTCATTAGGTGGCTCATTATGGCCTGGGCAGCATTGTCCAGTTGCTCAGGCCTCAGATTGTTCAGTTCCAGCATTAACATCCTGTAGAACACTGCTCGGTCTTAAGCCCTGGCCATCAGAGGCCTTTCTTCGTGTGCAGTTTGTGTTGAAGGCTCCTCAGTTTGCAGACATGACGGCACACATTATCAGACAGACCGCTAAAAATAGTTTCATGTTAAAAATAACACAATGTGCTTTGATTGCTCACTGGATCCTGAAAGGGTTTATTGAGGTAAGGCTTCAGTTACTACCTTGGGGAGTTTTAGGGTGAATATACAGAGCCCTCATTACGTTCTGGGAGAATAAGCACGTTTTTCTTCATTTAAACGGAAAAGACTTCATGCATAGTCCCCCTATTTCAGGGCATCAAAAGTATTGGGACAGACAAACATACTTTTTTGTATATGGTTCAATGGTTGCAAATAATAACTCCAAGTATAAACATTTGGAGAACAGACAACATAGTCACATTCACCTATTCCTTTGTTAATGTCTGACAATAACAAAAGAGTGCCTCGAATACATGGGTCCAAAAACCCCGCCAATGTGTTGGTGGTGTGGTAGCAGATGTGCCAGATGCCTCCAAATGATCCATCATGGACTGGCTGCCGGTGGCTCCTTCTGGGCACACGTGACCCCTGATCTGCACTCAGCAGGCTCCGGGAGCTTAGATCAGAGCTCAGCTCCCGAAATTGGATAAAAATGAACATTCAATCAAACGGGATGACTCTTTAGGGGGGAAACACTGTATGTAATCAAGAGTATGGTATGAAATCTTAGTAGATGGCTGCAAATTGAGCTAAGGCTACTGAGCGAATTGCTTGGGAATTCAATTGAGTGGGGCATGTAGGGTCAGCATGGGTTGGTTTCTCCTTTCACCCTTTGACAGACAATTCTACATAATTTCTCCTTTCAAATACAGGAAAAGAAGAAAAAAAAGGATGAATCAATTACTTGATTGTAAACTACTTTAGGTACTAAATATCCATGGAATCATGAATTTATGTAAGTCACTCTGGACAAGAGCATCAGCTAATATGACATATGTAAATATAAGGATGCATGGGTGAGTAAATATTTAAAACAGCGTTGTTTCTACTTAGATTTTTCAGTGAGCTTCCACTGATAAAGAGCTTTTAGCGTCAGCCTACTTTCTTAGCATCAGTTGCCCATGGCAACATCAACTGCTCCTCAGTCACCATGGCAACTAGCCAGAGACCCCCCCCCCCACAAGTAACATTAACTGTCTCCACCAGAAACGTAAAAACAATGATCTGACCTTTCTTACCTTTTTAACAACATTCCAATTTTTCTTAGATTACCACACAATTTCATCAGTTTACTCATTTAAGACTGTAATGTGCCAGTCTAAATGCTAATAATGAACACTTCATAAAGACCTTTGAAGCCCAATTCAGTCTATGTACAGTTCATAAAACAAACGCTACCTTCCTGCCTGGCAGTCTGGAAGAACGAAAACACCACATCAAGCAAAAACAGTCAGACTCTCACACACACTGCCCCCTCGTCAACACAAAGCCACACATCACAGAAGGCAGGGCTAGAATCCAACAATCTCCCAGGATTACAATGCAGATGGAACAATTTGTTACCCCAAAACTCTGAACTGAAATAAATCCCCCTAATAATAAAAAAAAGCTCTTCTATACCAGCACCTGGGAAAGTTCAAAGCTTTTACTGCCGGTGACCTGAAATCACACTTGTTACCCCTCTGCATCACCACTGACAGGTCTAACACTATCCACTGTCCGTTTAGAACCCTGTCAATCAACGGCCCTTGAGAGGAAACCCCCACCTGCACGGCCAACTGCACCACTTACAGTTCACCACTGTAGTTTACCACTGTAGTTCACCACTGTAGATAAAAACAGGAAGTGGAACACCACTGTAGATAAAAACTGAAAAAATGGAACACCACTGTAGCTAAAAACAGGAACAACGGAAAACCACTGTAGCTAAAAACAGGAACAACGGAAAACCACTGTAGCTAAAAAAAGGAAAAATGGAAACCATTGTAGATGAAAACAACAACAATGGAACACCACTGTAGCTAAAAACAGGAACAATGGAAAACCACTGTAGATAAAAATAGGTTTCTGAAATCCTTGTGCCACTTGATGGTTCTGGGTCCTAAAATAACCTTGGCGTCTCAACTCTGCGGGCGGTTTGTTTCTGCGTGCAGACATACCCACTGCGGGGGTCACATCTGGGGTGTGTTGGCTCTGTTGCCCCCCTGATGTCCAACAGGGCCTAAGGATGCTGGCACTCACAGAACCAAGATGTTGCCTGGTACACTTCTTGTGTGTAGGGGAAAGGCTTAGTGAGGTGTGGGCTGAATAAACGTCTTTAAACCTTATCTAACCAGATACCACGACCGGGAAGATTTTCTCTTTTACAAAGACAATGTGGAGAACAGTTACTGCAAGAAGGAGAGGGGATGAATGAGACAGTTGGAATACATGTAGCTAATCAGAGAGATAATTAGAAAAGGCCTGATTACAACAAGACAACAACACTCCGGAGACAGCTATGGAACACACTACTGGTACACAGTACCACATGGAAAGATGCACCGACCCCACGTAGATCATGTGGACAAGATCCTGAGTGTCAATGTTGACCTTTTTACACCGGAAATCCAAGACAACTTGTGCTGAAACCTGTTCATTGGGACCGACCTATTCTGAAACGCTGTTGAAAGGGCGAACGCAATGATGCAGCGTCACTTAAGTTGAAACGGAGCTTAATCTCTGGCCTGAGCCAAATGAGAAGCATATTAACATCCCTGTGTCCCGTGCACACACACTAACACAACCCGCCCCTCTGCCAGAGAGACAGCATGCTGGGTGAAAGATGGTCCTGTCTCCTGTTCAGCCTAAATAACACCCTCAGTGACAACGCTCCACCCCGCCACACAGAGAAGATTACAGAGGCACCAGAGACAGCTGCTCTCTCCCAAACACACACATGCACACATTAAGCTATTCTTCTCAAGGAACAGAGCGGAACTGTTAAAGTATGTAGCCTGGGATATTTGGCCACTGGTTATAAAAGTGGTGCTGTTGAGACCAATACTCTTTGTCATCAAAAACCCTCCCTTTTACAAAAGGGATTATACATGTTACACATCCACCCCAAAACAGGTTCATAACATGGTTCCAGACTGTAACAGTCTGCTATTTCCCCCAACATTTTGTAGTACCGTTTGTAAATGAACAATGGGCCCTGATACAATAGCACACACAAAGTGGCAGAGCGTATATAAAAAAAAAAAAGTCCCCCAAGAGATTGATCAAAACAACATGTTTGCCAGTTAATTGACTGAAAGGAAAGCACCATTAAAAAAATCTCTTCACAGAGCCCACGAGAAAGCCACGCACAGGAAACACGATCACGCATCTGCCTGCAACCAGGGCAATGCCTACTGATCCTCGCTTTCACTCTGCGTGTCAACGTAACCTATTTATAGACCGTCAGTCCCCACACATGGCGCCTCTGCCTGGACATCCCTATTTTACACCCAACTCTGCGGGCTCGTTTTCCGGAGCAAATCCGAGGGGAGGAAGGTGATGTCAACCCTGCCATAACTCTTTATTAAGAACCCCCCGACAATGCCAGGATATTTTGGGATGTAGGAACTCGATTAAAAACTGTCTGATGGTAAAGACAGCATCTGAATGGCTGCCAGTGTGCCAGCCGTCCTATCAGCAGGCACATACTGTGGCGGGCATATCAATACGGTTACAATACCAACAACCGGATGGATGTCTTGTTCACCACTCCTACGTGCAAACCTGTGTCCATCGTCGTCACTAAATTACTGCATTAGAACAGGGTTAACGAAGAGCCCAGAGGGTCAATTGCTGTTACTGGGCGAAATCATTTTTGAGCCACAGTGTCCTCGGCTCAGTTAGAGTCAAGGTGCCTGAACATGGCAGCTTATGTAAGCCTCTCCACAGGGAGGGTTCGGCTAACCTTCGCTCAGCCTTCAGAGGGAAATGCATGACGAGCGCCCGGGGGACACCGGCCGACATCTGGAGCTCCTGGAGCTCGTTCACGTCTTCCTGGCCTGGACACCGGTCTCCTGCTTCAGTGTTCCCACCTGCTGTGGGTTCACGTCGAGCCCGGGCGCTGTGACCGCGACAGCATGGGCACCATCCGGTGGCAACATCACATTGATTTACCGGAGAAGTTCCAGACAGCCCAGGAGTCACCATAGGACACCGCGGCGCAAGGCTCTACCACAAACCACTGCCCGCAATCAGTGACAAAGACAAAAACCACAAAACGTTTCTGGCTCACCTGTTGCAGTAGCCTCGGCAGAAGCTGGAGGTGGATTGAAAGGGCCAGGACATGGAAAAAGAGAAGGAGATATCGGTGATCAACATCTGACTGGAGTGCTCGTTCATTCAGACATACATTATTCAGAGGATATTCATGCACTGTGGTGGTTTGGACGAAACAGCCACGGAGAACTGGAAGAGATATTAGCCCAAGAGGAGAAACAAGTACAGCTGTTACCAGAGACACCTGGATAGAGTAGGAAGGAATGGACAGGTTTTATGTTGAAGGGAAATCGACCGTGAGATAAGTGTGTTAGTAGCACACCTTGGATCGCAAAGGGTTAACCAGAACACCGTAGCACACCCAGCAGAACCGTGGTGGATCAAAAACACCACACAAAGCCAAGCTAAACCACGCCCAGTGGGCTGGGTGCAGTATTTTCCGAGCCCATATGTTAGTAACTCAGGCTACCGGGTGCCAGCCTGGCCATACAGCCACACGTTCATGCAAAGTGTGAGTCAACAGGTCTACTCCCCCCGGTGGCGAGCTCTCGCCACTGCAACAAACCTTCAGCCATGGGGGTCACCAACGCAGTGGGGGGATCTGAGTGATCTGCAAAGCTGGGAAAGAATGGCTTGGCGGCTGGGTTGAGGCCAGAGTTCCCCGGGGAGGTTGGACTTTTGGTTGAAGAGGATGAGGAGGAGGAACGGGACTTCTTGGGTATCTGCTGCGAAGGGGATTTGGTGTCTTTGCCCTCCCGGGGGTGGAATTCGGGCGTGGTTTTGGGGGAGCGGAGTGGAGCTGGTCGTGGCGTGTCAAAGGCCGGGCCCACCGACCCAGGGAGGATGTCACCGAACTCAAAGGAGTCGTTGTTGTTGCTGCTGAAGTCATGAATGAGCCAGGAGCTTTCGCGGGAGGGGGAGAATGGGGGTGCGGTCGCCGTGAGCCCACTGAGCTGCACCAATGGGGACGGGACACAACCTGGTTGTCGGCTGCTGGGATCATCTTTCATATGGACATCCTGAACTGAGGTGTCATGATCGAACACGACTGTGACCCCCGACTCATGGTCCGGGGAGTCCAGGGAAAAGGCTGGGGAGAAAGCTTCCTCAGCCTTGCCCACGTTGGCGTCCTCTGTATCCATGAGCAGGTCTTGGTAGCTGGCGGTGAATGGGTCAGACGGACGGGGTACTGTGGGAAAGAATTCCTTGTAGGACAAGTCCAGGGTCGTTGGAGGGGGGGCGGGGGTAGTGAGACTAAGCAGGTCCTGGGTAAGAGACGGAGGAATGAGGCCTTCGCCTGGGTAGAACTCCTTAGTGGATGGACCCAGCATCCTGTCAGACACGCTGGAGTAGGGGTTCTCCGGGGGCTGGGTAAAGGGGGAGGTGGTGTCGGGTACTAGTTGGTCTAACACACCCTTAGGGAGCTGGTCTAACACACCCTTAGGGAGCTGAGAACCTAAGGATGGCACAGACGGCTCAGCAGTGACCCCCCACACTTCTGGAAGCTTCTTCCTGCTCTTGTTTTTCTTTCCTCTGCCTCCGACTCTCCCTGAGTCTTCATGCTCCCAGCCTCCATCCATCCTTCGGTGGCTCTCCGGGGAAATGTTCTCAGCCTGAGCCTCCGGGTGACCCTTGCACTCCCCCGGGTCGTAAAGCTCGTCCCGGGGCCTTCTTTTCTTCTTCTTCTTCTGCTGTTGTTG
Source organism: Novumbra hubbsi (assembly GCA_016801125.1). Taxonomy (NCBI): domain Eukaryota; kingdom Metazoa; phylum Chordata; class Actinopteri; order Esociformes; family Umbridae; genus Novumbra; species Novumbra hubbsi. Next base: position 2,083 of record JACXGK010003996.1, on the reverse strand, counting down.
TTTGCTCTCGTTTCCGTCGTAGCTCTCCCTCTCCTCTCCCCTGACCGAGGCCTCTTGGTGGGGCCAGCCGGATTCGGGGGCGTCTTCTGGGCTGGCCGCCAGGTGGCTGGCATGGCGACTGATCACCGTTGACACACTGGGGGTGAACGGCAGGTCGGTGGGAATGCAAGCCTGGTCCGGCCAGCTTTCGCCCAGGGCACCTCGTGGGTGTGGAAAGGGAAGAGAGTTTAAATCACGCACACAAACACTCAGGGCCTCTCGCTCTCATCCAGACAGAAGGCTGAACTGGAAATGGCTCGCTTTGAAAAGAAAATCAAGTTAAACAGTACTGTGTGAGAAATAGCAGTACCAGTGGTATTGTCATCTCTGCAGCTGTAGACATCCGCCAAAGCTCCATTCAACGTGACATGTTTTGGGAACTGCAGTCTCATATTGTTCTAGAGAACACTCAAAATGCGACATTGTGGAAAATAACGAATGCATTGCGATTGAACTGTTGCCTTAGAAACCCCAACAAAAATGAACAATCACAGAGTGAATGAGTGGTAATACTTGGCTATTTCCCTACAGCCTCTGAGCTGCTGTTCGGGCTTGTTGGTGGAGAACAAATATGACTGACTTCATAGTGGTTGACTGGATGGATGGATGAAATACACAAACACGGATAACACTCAAACACAGAAGCAGACAACAAACAGGGCAGCACAAAAACACATTCAGCAACAGGAAACAGTTCTACACTACTTGAACAACATACAATAAATTCAGAGGCAAAGTTTCAAGGAACATTTAAAGTAATTCACACGGTGATTAATACAGGATCATTTCCATTCTTATTTTCTGTACATCAGACAAACACACTCGACGAGTCGCAATTAAATACATTACAATTCAACAAAACGTGAGTGTCTGAAAATTGTTCATAAGAATAGTTATGCAATTCACTACTAATAATCGTGCCCCTAGGGAGCTGACCTGTTTCTGTGAAAAACAGCCACTGTGGTTCTATTTTAGTAGGTGGGGGGGGGCACAGGTTACAGGTCTCTGACTACGTGACAGGCTTCATGACTAAGTGCCGTTCAGCCCTTCTGCTCCGCTTGTTTCCATTTCCGCAGCAACACAGTTTTGCGCGGAGACCCTAAGCTAGCGAACTATTAAGCCTGGCACACGCTAACGCAGGGTTTATAGAAGACGGGCAGAGTCAGTGTTTCCTTCTGTGGACGTGCTAATGATTGCTGATCCTCTCTGGCTTGTCTAAATAAGTACAGAATCTTTGGGTGTTTTACCCATGCTCGTTCAGACAACAGTGTTGTTGTGCTTTGAGCACCGCTCGCATATTTTTTACTCATGCCTACCGTGATCTATCAAAATGGAATGACAATTTTGCGGCGTAATGCAGGTAAAATATGCAAAAACCCACTGTTTCCAGATTGCAAGCCACCAGTGGCCATTACACAGATGTAGAAGTCATACATGCATAATGAAATTGTGCTACGGAGGATGTTCTGTTTCTTAATTGTTTTGGCAGTTGTAATTCCTCCCACGAGTTTAAGAGTTGCTGACTGGTGAGTGTTGAGCTGCAATGTTTAGTCACACCAGACAGACACTTTATTTCCACTAGCAACAGAGCCTTCCAGAGGGAAGCTTTAATATTCGGATACTGGACCGATCGAATTAGGATCCCGCAGTGAATTCTGAATGAATCATTCTACACAGGCAGGGTTGTGAACAGACGCCTGCAAAGTTTATCTTTCACCCTCAGGCTTTCAATCTGTCTGCAGCCTACAACTCATTTAGTACCAGACTGTGCTGGGTGCCATTAGTTTCACACGCACAAGCCTTCATACACACATGCCATTCCCACAAGAAAACAGGCTACTGGTGCTTACACCAAATATGTGTAGTGTAGGAGTGTATAGCAGTGGGTCCACATATGTGTAGTGTAGGAGTGTATAGCAGTGGGTCCACATATGTGTAGTGTAGGAGTGTATAGCAGTGGGTCCACATATGTGTAGTGTAGGAGTGTATAGCAGTGGGTCCACATATGTGTAGTGTAGGAGTGTATAGCAGTGGGTCCACATAT
>JACXGK010003995.1:30848-41282 GCA_016801125.1 Novumbra hubbsi | reverse complement strand
TGACAATAGTATATGTGAGTGGTTGACAATAGTATATGTGAGGGGCTGACAATAGTATATGTGAGTGGTTGACAATAGTATATGTGAGGGGCTGACAATAGTATATGTGATGTCTGAGGACACAGGCACATGGCATCTCACTCTTGGCCGTGTCTCATTTGTATTTCCACATGATTAATCTGCCGGCTGGGGGGACTGACTGGTGATGGGCCTCTGTGTGAGAGTTACGGCAGGCTCACCCTGACACTGACAATCACCTGTTAATTAGACTCTGTCACTGTTCATTTATTACCAACGCTCTCAACTACAATAACTTATCTTATACTGTAATTGCCCTGTGATGACTGTGCATAGTCTTGAAAGCATTTGGCTAGCATTTTGTGGGTATCTGTTTAATTCCATTTACGTTTATGGCGTTCCGACCACGTTCCTTTGCAGAATGGCTGTAATGAAATAGCAACAATATCATGAAACAGCTTTGATTTCTGTGGACACACTGTTTTCTTTTTTCTTTTTGTCAGGTTCCGAACTCTTCCCAACCTCATTCGGGGGGTGGGGAGGCAGACGAAGGGACTTAGAACTCTTCCCAACCTCATCCGGGGGGTGGGGAGGCAGACGAAGGGACTTAGAAGTGTTCCCGGTGTTCTCATTGGGAAGCTAGCAAACTTGGAGACATGCCAAATCAGAGCGAGCGACTGCAGATTGTGTATGTTCTCCCGTATCCAACCTCCTCCCCCTCCCTCCTTCCCTCCACACTCATCCTGGTGCTGCTTCCTTTCCTTCTATCCTCTCTTTCATCATCAAATGCCTCTGCATATCTAAGGGGTATAATTCTGCCTGCATTGCGTCATGTGCTCCTGTGTTTTCTGTTCCTGTGCCTGGCTTCCTCCTTTAGTCTGACAGCGAGGGTATCTGGGTCACGCTAGACAGACACTGACAGGATTCAAATCAAACTGGGATCCGGGTTTGTAGTCAAAAAAGGAAAAAGGAACCGCCATTGAACCTGCTGTTAATGGAACATTGACAGGCGTATTAGGGGAACGGTAAATAATAGGATAACTACATTATCATTTATACTCTGAATAAATTAATCGGATTTCCTAAAAATTACCGCAGGATTAATTTAGATCAAACAAGTATTGACCATTCTCGACCTCATCTCACGCTGTGTTACAAAGCGCTGCTTGGATACTCGCTACATAAAGATTATATAAACACGTGGTAATGAGAGAGTCAGAGAGAGAGACGAAAAAGAGAGAGAGGGCAGACCTGCCTCCTACAAAATGGCTTCTCAACACTTGACGCTGTTTAGGGGTCACGACCCCACAACTAATTGCTATTTCAGTCCGATTCACACACAGAAATAAATGGAATGTGTCCAAATGGCAGCCTGCTCTGTATACAGTTGACTGGCATTCACCAGATTCACCAGACATGACATGGCCAGACGCTAGCTGGGGAGAATGGTGTCATTTGAGTCACAGGCGGACACAGATCCACACGGAGAAGGACGAGAGGTCACCATGCACCTGGCGAGTGAAACGCAGGGGGCGAAGGGGTGTTGCACACCACCGTCTCAGCCAGCAGGTTGTTATAGGGGTTGTTAGGGTCGTGGGCTCGAAGCAGAGGGTTAGTTAGAAGGTAGTTGCCAGTCATCCCTGTGGAAGAGAAGAGTACGGGAGGAGAAGGCAGGAGAGTGAGGGGGAGATGAGAAGAGAAGATGGTTAGGAGACTCAGAGGTTGCCAGTCAACAAGAAACCTGGGAGCTTTAAGAGTTAGAAAAACACAGGCAATGTCAGTTACGAATGAAAAAGAATAGTAACCTGTTCTATTAAAATAAGGATAATTATTATCGAAAGATGAGGGCCGGAAAGCAAAGGGAAGATGTAGAAAAGCACCAGAGACCAGAGGAAAACAGTGACATCGGTATATTTACAGTTCTGTGCCTCTTCAGTAAACACAATGTGATGGTTAGTTGGGTAGCTGATGTCTAAACAATGTCAACGTGTCGAATTCTCAATACTTAATTTCACAGAACAGCAAGCAATAACTATTGTCCACAGCAAGCACGTCTGTCGTCTGTAAACAAAGCCACTTGCTTTACCACCAGGCAGTGCCAAGAACAGAGCTCACAACATTGGAAAGTGCATTCTTACTGTTAAACAAACCTGTCAAACAAATACTTGATGAATACATAATGTAAATAATGTTGGGACTACAAAAGTGTCAGTCAAATTAATCACTATAATTAGCTGTACATGGGCAACATATCCAGTATTATAACTGTAGCCATATAGATTAGCCACTACAGTACTGTCAGCTGACCATACAGGACAAAGGGAGGACTTTTACAAAATGAAACCTAATGCTTTTTTGCTTTGAATAGGAACATTCTTCTGATTTCCACTGCCGTGCACATTTCCCCAGGTTATTAGTGTACAACATAAGGTATTTCTTAGGTTTATCCTAGGTATTTCCTAGGTTTTTCTTTCAATATGCCTGGTAAAATAAAAAGTCCTCCTGTTTGTTAAAAAAACTATATATTGCTTCTTAAAATTGCAATTACTTATAGAAAAATAATAAAATTTGATGTCACATAACAATACACTTTTTTCTCAAGCCTTCACCCCCCAGCCCCGATATATGTGAAATTCCCCTTTAATAGCGCATCTGGTACTTTAATAACAGTGCTTATTGGGGAAAGTTCAAAAGTGTTTTTGTCAACCCACAAGGTCATGATTAACTGGCAACCTGCTAGACATGGAGTGTTCAAACACACAACTGGCTAGACATGGAGTGTTCAAACACACAACTGTCTAAACATGGAGTGATCAAACACACAACTGACTAGACATGGAGTGATCAAACACACAACTGGCTAGACATGGAGTGATCAAACACACAACTGACTAGAAATGGAGTGATCAAACACACAACTGTCTAAACATGGAGTGTTCAAACACACAACTGTCTAAACATGGAGTGATCAAACACACAACTGACTAGACATGGAGTGATCAAACACACAACTGGCTAGACATGGAGTGATCAAACACACAACTGACTAGAAATGGAGTGATCAAACACACAACTGGCTAGACATGGAGTGATCAAACACACAACTGGCTAGACATGGAGTGATCAAACACAACTGGCTAGACATGGAGTGATCAAACACACAACTGGCTAGACATGGAGTAATCAAACACACAATTGGCTAGTCATGAAGTGATCAAACACACACACCATATAGACAGACATAGGAAGTTACAAGTGTTCTTAAGTCAATATTGACAAACAAAACGAATGTCAATGTGTTGATTACAGACTAGTTGTATGGCTGCACAGTGGGATATTTTAAAGATTGGTTTATCAGTTTATCAAATTGCTTGTACCTAAGTGAGTTGCTAGCTACTGGTAGCTCCCGATTGACCTGTTGCGTTACCTCTGGTACAGACAATACAAAATGATATTACTGGTCACACAGTCTTGATTAAAAATTTACATTTGGTTTATACGTTTACAGCAAGACATGCTTCATTCGGCAGGAGTTAAAATAAGACTATGTAAGAGGATATGGACCTAGTCATTTTCCAGTTTCCAGTTCTAATTTAACCGAATTGTGTGTCGAGACCATATACATATTGCCGTGGTGTGTAGTTATCCAGAAAATCATCATGCTCCTCAACCCAGAAAACACACTGACCTTGTGATGGCGGTACACTCTCCTCAAACCTCTAGTTAAGTCTTGGTATATTTGCATACCATTTAAGTCTCAGTGCCTGACGAGGCCTGAATCTATAGGGCAGAGGTTAAGAAAAACCTCTAGGTGTCAAAACCACTCTGACCTTTGGCTTTTACTCTAAGTCTTCCTCCCTTGTCTCGTTTTCAGTATCGCTCTCTCTCTCAATTCCTCTTTCACTCTCTCTCGCCCCCACTCTCTCAGTCTCATGGCTGAAGATCATCAGGTCCAGGCCAAGCCAGGGCGAGGATGAGGCAATGCGCAGCCAGCCAGCATAGCTCCTGCAGCCAGCTAGTGAGGGTCCCTCGTGTTGACCACACACAGACACACCGGCCTCCCATCACTAACACTTGAAGCCAGACTAAACAGCTACGTAACAATTCTGTCATACAAAGGCTAACATATTTGTATTTATTGTATTTGTTTCTCAGTGTTTACATTCAGAGACACTCAATGAAGTAATTACATAGATTTTTTTAAAACCCAACCCTTCTTCTCTGAATATAAACTGCGTCATAATAGTAGTGGTATATATTGTGGAAAGCGCTTAAAATAAAAACATGCATCTAGCTGATGAATTCAGACACCAGTAGTCTATTCAATGTCCTACAACAGAGACATTCGAACATGTCTCAACGGAGCGTGTGCATTACCCTGGTTGAGGGTGGAGGTGCTGTTGATGTCTCCGGAGATGAAGGAGGATTCGGACTGCTTCCTCACTGTGTCGTTCCACATCCTCCTGATACGACTCTGTACACGAGGTAAACAGCAAACAAACTATATTAGAACAACCTTCAACTTCCTTCTATTCTAGGGCTGTCAAACCATAGATTAGGTATTTTTTGGAAATGTTAGTGCATTTTCTTTAAAGCCTCAGACAATGTGCTTAATTGTAACAATGAAGGAATCGTGCACAGAAACAACATAAAATCAGTGTGAGGTAACTGATTGCGTCTGACAGCCTCGTTCCCTTTTCATGCCAGCATGCGACAGAATAATAGCCTGTACAACTCTATGGAGGCAGCAAGAAACCCCAGTGGATTACAAACACCGCCTCCACGATGCGGCTAACACAAAGCCACCGGCTACACTACTCTTCACCGGGAGCACAAAGGTTATGGTCAGTGTGTAATATAACGAATAGGCTGGCATATTGTAGTCACCATTTATTAGACTACATGCTAGCGTACACCAGGAGACCAATGGTTCTCAACTCATTTGGGTCACTGGAGTTATAAAATGTTGTGGGTGTCTGACAAAAAAAGGATTCTTTCCAAAAATGACTTTGGTGTCAATTCAGGAAAAACAAATACCAGGTGCAAAGTGTGTAGAATTAATTTCCCCCGAAAATGTTTCTTCAATCAATGCATTTTCATTCTAGAGCAGCATGTATTAGCAGCGCCATTTAGCTGATTGTCTCAATCAAGAGAGCTTGCCAACATCCTTCATCAGGAAAATGAGCAATACGAAATGATTCACAATAAAAAAGATGGGAATTCTGGCCCCTTGTTTAATACCATATAATTGATACATTTACTTTTAATATAGCTGAATATCTCTTTTTTTTTTTTTCAGATAGCAGGCAGCCCTAAACAAAACACAGACACTTTGGGTCCCGAAGCAAAACCAGATGAGAACCACTAGCTTAGACTCTCCCATTCACTCTTGGTAGAAAAAAATACATCAATTTCACACAAGGAGAAAAATGACCACCTTCAACTCAACACTAACACTCTTCCCTATCTATACGTGTTAGCATGCAAGAGAAGAAGACCAGAACTCGCTTTTCCCTCCTCGCCCCCCTTGGGACAATAAAGCTATGCTGCACCTCTGCTAGCACTGCTCCTAGTACAAAGGAAGGAGGGAAAGTCTGTTCACTTTCATGCTGCTTTTCAAAGCGCAAGCATGCAACAGGAAAAATAAGTATTTTCCAATGCCAAGGAAAAAAAGGACAGAAAAAAAGGTAAATATAATTGAACTTCCCGCTGCTGTACTGTACCTAGTATGTACTGTACCTGGGTGGCGGAGGAATACCGGGCAGTGGACCGAGATGTGGCCGTCTTGGCCGAGTTATGGGACCCTTCCGAAGGCAGACCTCCGCAGCACGGGGACTGACGGAAGCATTTGCTGTACTCTTTACGAACCTGCGTCAGGGCACAGGATCAGGGCAGAGTGACAGAGACACTGTGAGCTCAGAGACACCGCGACAGTGGCACTATCCTCCGGAGAGATAGAGAGAGGAAGCTTCCTCTTAACTTCCGACACAAAGTCAGAAAATCCATAGCTTTATCAAATGCCATCCAGCTGACAGCAGCAGTTCAAATGGCGTGCCTCTGGGGATAGGTCTATCTGGTCCTCCATGATGACACATTAAAATACCATAAGGAGGGGGACTTTATGGGAAGACAAATGTGACACAGAGGTGTTGCTGATATCAGAGATTGTCTTAAATGTCAAGAGATAGCAGACGCTGACCTGGAAATTCTAGGTTTCGCTACGTACAGCCAGAGAACAGTTATGTTTCTGGCTGTCTATTAAGGAATAGTGATTTATCGTTAATACAACATCGTTGTGGAAGCCTGGTATGGATGCAGTCAATGTCAATGTGTATGTTAGTCGGCAACATCATCTCCACATAACGTAGGTCAGATACCAAAAAATCCTTACTTTTTTCTGAAGGAGACAGTGGAATATAAAGATAAACATCCCCTGCAGCGTATTGAAGATGGTGAAAAGGTACGCCATGACAACCGAGGAGTCATTGAGGAAGAACAGGCCAAAAGACCAGGTCAGACCCAGAAGAAAGAGGAGGGCAAATGCACCAAGCACCCAGGATCTGAAACACACACACACACAATATTGATCACAATCATGAATAATAAGTTAAGTAACTGGCATGATTTCATCTCTCATTGATTTGAATTGGCTTGCTGTTCGGTTCCTTACGACTCATTCTGAGGGGGAAGGAGGCGGCTGTGTTGTTTCCCCCCTCTCCTTCTCCCTCCGGACATGTTTGTACAGTACAACCCAGAAATGCTGATCCATAGATTGTAATGTGAACGTCCCTGGCAACTCTGACACAATCAAACTATTTTCCTTGGCCTTCCTCTGGGTTGGCTGGCTAAACAGAAATAGCAAACAGAGCAGGTTCCTCACAGGAGGATCCTTGGAAAGCCTCAAGAAAATCAGATAACAAACAGTAAGTTCCATCGGCGACGGCTGGCAAAGGGAGGCATCAATACATAGGAGAATGGGGAATAAACCTGTAAGGGAGAACCAGGAATAAAGAGCCACCATTGTACGGCCAGGTCTTTGAGTTTCAGAGGACATCCGTGGACAGGGGAGAATACCAACAAAGGCCAAAACAAACCAAAAAAGAGATACTATGGATTACCTGTGCCTTTGTTTAGGTTGTTCATTATTTGACAGTTTTTTTCCCCGGTGTGTGGGTATGCTGGCTCCATGCTTTTCAAAACTAACAGATTATTTCTAAGTCCTATAGAAAATGAACAATCTAACTTTGTTGGAGTAATTAAGTGGTAGATTAGAATTGGACTCCAATTAATGACGGTTAATGAGTTTTGGGTCCTATGAATTAACGTGTTTAAATCAGCCGCTACCTTTGGAAGCAGATTGACTTTAAATTACATTCATAACCACGATAGAAAGGTTCAGAGGTAAATGAAATGCTTTTGCTGGTATTAAGAGCTCAAATAAATGTATATTACAAAAAGCGCATTACAAAACAGCAAATTTTCCCGTCATAGTTATTGTTTGACAAGTATTTAAGACAGAAAATGGCTAGAGACATTTCTTTTATGCAATTCCCAAGATTAAATGGGTATTTGAATCAGGCTGTGGGCACGTCTTCAGTTCCTCAGTGAGCCTAAAATCTAAGCGCCACATGTGTGAGCCAGTGTTCCAGCGTAACTTGTAAACAAAGCCAACATAAAAGCATCTGATACAAGAGGTCAGGGATACAGTTATGAAGAAATAAAAGAGGCAATATAACCCCAGCATAACCCCCAGCGAACAAAACTCTCGTAAACACTAACTAAAAAGGCACCACCTGAGCACAGAAGTAAAATTGCAAATAAATACATTTGTCCACTCCAGTTATAGGTTATTGAGACGTAACTCTAAGGTCAAACACACCGAACGCAGGGACACACACCATTCAATACAGGCTACAGTGCTTTGTTCCCTCATTTAAAACTGAGCTGACACTTAACCAGTCACATCAGCCTTCGCGTCACCCCCAGAGACCCTCCCTCACCTGATACCACCCAGCCGGGTCGAGTCGGGTTTCATGGAAGTTGAGTGCTTCATCATCTTGTACATGGTCACCACCAGGAAGATGAGATTGAGCTGTCGAAACAGAGACACAGCAAGGTTAACATGCCACTCTGGAGCACGGCATCCATTTTCTGGGGAGCGCAGCAAAGCACGTCACCTACATTTCATGGCAACTCAAGACCACAAACGGGGTAGGTTCACACGCAGACATAAGCTCTTAAAGGTCACCCTACATTTAACTTGCAGCACGCCGCCTTCACGTTTCAGTGACTTACTGAGGTCACAGAAAAAGAAATGCTTAAGCTTAAGGGACCTTTCGGCATTTCAAGTGTCAACAATGGCGTCGCTTACCGAGAGGGATATGAAATGTTCATGCTCCAGTGCAAATGATGTTTAATACACTGCTGCTTTCAAACAAACACAATTCTAATAATTAATCGTGATTAATCCGCAAACACGTCTGTAATTAATCACGATCAATCGAACATTCGGAAACGTGTTACAATTGGTCCTAAACAAACAATGGTCTGTTTAAAAAGCAGTGCATTATGTAAACAAAATATATTATGTTTCTTGGTAAACTATGGATATTGTTTGATTTTAAATTAAATAAGTGCACAGAATTGTTTCCATGTTGGTCCAGTAAAACAGGGTGTTTTTGCCCTTAAATGTCTCCCCTCAAATTATCACAATGACTGACAGAATCTATTAGTATCATGCAAATCTAAATGGAAAGTTGCTGGTCTATGATCCAATAGTTCTACCATTGTGCCTTTGATCAAGGCACCAAGTACAATAACAATGTTAGGATTCTGTTTAAAACACCCATCAGCATCACTCCCTGAAATGCTGCAGGCACGTTATCCAACAGAAAATCACACCAATGTTTTTCTAAGTATTGTACTTTAATTATTAGGCTAAAATGTGGTTAGAATGAAGTACAAATCAAGGCCTGAAAACAAGTGGCTTTTTTGATAGGAGTCTGGCCCCAGCCAAAAAAAATTGTCTTTATTAAATGATTTCCAAACGCCATAACGTAGATTACTTAAATAGGCAAAGGCATAAGGTAGGCAAGTTAACCAGAGATGTTTATCCACAAACATTAATCTGGATCAGATATGTAATGTATTTATGCTCAGCATATAAGTTGTTAGTTACGTGATTATAATATGTTTTAGTGAATATGCGACTGGCGACTAAATTAATGTCTAGTTTAGACTACCAACAACATAAAATAACTTACCACGCTAAAAGTAAGATTAACAGGTGGATTTGTGCACACAGCGTCTAGGGATCAGTTTCAGAAAAGGGTCAGAGAGACACGGCGGTTCTTGTACAGATTTTAATTTCCAAATTGGAAAAGCGCAGAAAGTGTTCTAACGTAGGAAGACTAATGTGCTTAAAAAAGACTGTCTTTCAAATATGAGAACAGAGGTTGTAGCTTAACTATGGTCTCCGGCACTACTACCACTGGCTATGATGAAGTGCCTTGGATGACCCATCCCTACTGCTGATGTAATGGACAACATCAGGCCTTAGCCAAGTAGACTGGTGCCAAACACTGAGTATTATTCCTCATCACTGAGCGGTAGGAAGGGAAAGAGAGAGAGATGGGGAGAGAGATAGGGAGAGAGATAGGGAGAGAGATGGGGAGAGGGCAGGGCGGATAAAGAGGTAGAAAGAGAGAGAGAGGTGAATAGGGATGGAGAGAAAAAGGGATAGGCAGATAGAGTGAAAGAATAAGAACAACAGCGAGAGGGGAGGACGGAAATGTAAATCTAATACAGCAAGAACAAAGACAGAGACCGGTAGAGAAAGAGACAGAGACAAAAATATATATAAAGCAAAGCACCGTGTTTTAGAAACAAATGTCTGAAGCCAGGAAAATTCGAAGCTATACCTTCATAACAGTTTCCATGACCTCAGGATGTTTCTCCCCACCAGGGGAAAAGAGAGGACATGGTACATTAAAAACTAATTGACAACAGTTCAGTAAATATTCTACATTTTATACTTCTATAAAGCAAACCAGTAGGACTGTCAGAGATAATCAGCATTATGAGTTGTGCTGGCAGGTTGCCTAACGGTTAAAAAGTCAAATCAGAGATAACTTGAGTTGTGCTGGCAGGTTGCCTAGCAGATACAAAGTCAAATCAGAGATAACTTGAGATGTGCTGGCAGGTTGCCTAGCGGTTACAAAGTCAAATCAGAGTTAACTTGAGTTGTGCTGACAGGTAGCCTAGCAGATACAAAGTCAAATCAGAGATAACTTGAGATGTGCTGGCAGGTTGCTTATCAGTTACAAAGGTAATTCAGAGTTAACTTGAGTTGTGCTGACAGGTAATCTAGCGGTTGCAAAGTCTAATCAGAGGTAACTTTAGTTGTGCTGGCATGTA
>JACXGK010003995.1:0-21950 GCA_016801125.1 Novumbra hubbsi | reverse complement strand
AGGTGCTTGTACAGGACAAACACCAGCTTGGCAACACCTGGAGTAAAAAAAAAAAAGAAAAGGAACAAACGAACGACCGGACACGGTGAGCATATGCGATTGCGTTCGGTTGTTCCCTGTGTTTCTATTGTCGTGAGATGAGCAGCGAATCGCCCCGTCTGATTGGAGGATTCTGCTGCCTCAGCATCCATTGTATTGCTGGGTTCACACCCTCCACCCTTCTCCCTCCACCCTTCTCCCTCCACCATTTCTCCCTTCCTACCGTTTTTACTGTTGACTTTGACCGTGTTGGCTGACAGCTGAATGGAGGCCCCGCCCTTGCTGGTCTGGGGGAACCTGAAGTCTTGCACCTGGCCGTCGGTACTGAGCACATACACATCCAGAACTGGAGCCCCGCGGACAGGGACGGGGGGGCAGGGGAAGAAGGGAACGATGTTGGTATACGTTACTGATAGGTCACGTTTCAATAGCAACACACAGTGTTTAATAGAGCTTCCACATAAAGGTCAGAAAGGGTGAAACTAGAGAGCCGCCAGGTCCAGTGTTCCAGCTCCAGAACCTGATCTTATTGTCAATATCCCGTCCAGCGCTGTTTACTATGAAAAAAAAATCACTAATCTGCTCCCTGTAACGTGGCCTACTGAGTGTTACGGGGAGGGGGAGAGATCCCCCAACACAAACCCACTGCAGCGTGAATGTCAAATATTCAGACCATCAAAAATATCATTGGACTTTTACCTTTTCTCCCCCTGTGGGTTCAGATAACACTGGCCTTGCCAGTGAGCAAATCGCTCAAAAGACTGCTAGATTCCTGCAAGATTCCTCTCTCTCTCTCTCTGTGTGTCTCTGTCTCTCTCTTTCCCTCCCTCACCCCCTCCACTTCTCTGTCCGGCCCTCAACCTCCCTCCCTTCCGCGCTGTCAGCTGCTGGGTGGCGAGTGGAGCTCTGCCTCTCTATTTGATGTGTGAAATTACGGTGAGGTCAGGAGGACACACGTATCAGCACACTCCCTGCGTCAGAACCAGCTTCAACTTCCTCACTACAGATCGCTTTTGACACACCAAGATGAGGAATTCTTCTCCCTCTGACATTTCTCTCCTTTCCTTCACCTCTCTATCCTCCCCCTCTCCTTTCCTTCCTCCTGCCCTTGACGTTGCCTTGAAGTGCCATTTGGGTTCCTGCCTGAATCCGGGCAGCTATGTTAATTAGAAGCGAGGATCATTTTAGCTTCTCTCCTCCTGCTTACCAGGCCAGCTACAGGGCAGACTGACCCCGGATCTGGAATGACCAGTCTTCTCAAAGTCAGGAGAGATTTGAGGATAGTTCCAGTTTATTATAGTAAGTCAATTATCTTGATACAGAAGGAAAAAGAATCCGCTCTGTTGTGGAAGCCTACAATGCTAAAAGCGCAAACAGAGACTGTTTACAAGGATGAACTAACTATTCATGGTGTATAGAGACAAAACATTTAATTGTGCATTAGCTGGCGGTACTAAATCCATTTCTTCTCTGTCTAATTACAATTTACCGGGAAAGTGTTGAAGGAAGGTTAGAGGATAAAGCTACAACAAACGCATATGAACTGATTCAGTTAATTTAGATGATGACTAGACCGTTCATCTCGCAGAACAAATTCAATGGCTCTCCTTAACTATGCAAGAAACAGAATCGAAATCAATGACGGCACGAGAGGAAGCCATAACCATGGCAACAAAGAGGCTTGTGAAGGACAAGCGACAGTTTGCCGCACAGAGCTGACTTAAAAGGATGCGATCGCATCGCTAATAAACTGTCTTTGAAATCATTGCTTGCTTGGCATTAAGCATCAAACCTCCTACTGTGACTTCGACTAAATTTAGTATTTTTAAAAGGCCTCCCCTGGAGGAATAGGTGTCCAGGTTCAGTATCTGTGTCTAGAATGAATAAGCCAATTGAACAGCAGCCCCGAGGCCAAACGGCTGTATGTTTCTACAGAATGGTTGTGAATGTTAACCTCCAGTTCCTTGGACATAACAAATTGTAGAATTAAAAAAAGGCAATTTTACTACTGAGGTCAGAGGAATTTTTCTTCCAAGAAGTGGAGATAATTCAAAGGAAAATAATCCTTAAAACTGGATTGTCACTGGCAAACATATTTGTCTAGGTTTTTTTTTCCTTTTCATGACTGACTGGCAAGAGAGAGAAAGAGAGAGAGAGAAAACAACATACTGATATTGTCGGCAGGCACTTTGACTACTGCAGGCTCGATCAGGTTGTCAGCGAGGACGAAGGCTCCTTCCTCCAGGGTGTCCAGTAACATGGTGGCTGCGTGCGTTTGCTCCGTGGAATTCATGTCCGCCCAGGACTTCAGGGCTTCTGGCCTAAAGAGGTTGTCAACAGTATCCACGATGGCCTGTATCCGTGAAAAACAAGACTAATGTCAGACTTTTGCGGGCTTTTTGGAAGCCAGGACGTGTGGTACTGTGTGCAGCAGACAGGCAGGGGAAGGGGAGAGGGAGAGGCATGGGGGGGGCTAATGACGAGCAAGGACAAGCAAGATCAATGGCGGCGTCAACAACAGAATAAAATAAATAAGGTCACAGCATTAAAGAATAACGAGGATGCATTCAAATGAACAGGCATCACTTAAGGGCGGATTGATGGCGGTAGAATATAAAGTAGAAGAGGTTGTCTCCCCTACTGCCCTGGTTTAAACCAATGTCCTCGCTTCTGAATAACAAAACAGTGCCAGAGGGGAAGTTAGAACACAAACCAAATGTTTTCAAATGAATGGAGCACTTCTTCCACCACGCCACTGTTCCAGTCCCCCCCCCACCCCCCGTCTTCGTTTTCCCAAAGAACAATTATCGTCATTTATGCGAACAGCGATTACATTCCATAACAGGACCTGGTCATAATGGCCTTGAAATGCGCCGCTTTTCCTTCCTAGAGGGGAGAATGTTATCAAGAATAGGAATCCATTTGTTTCATGGGTAGCAGTCTAAAGAAGGGGATGTTTCTGCTTGTTTTCAATAGCAATCCTTTCATTTCCTGCACAACGGATAAGCAGAAACTCAGCGAAACCTCGCGAACCCTCTCAGGACAGGTCACATGTTGATCAGAATGAAGGCCTCAGTGACTCTTGCGCAGTAGAATCCATGACTCCCGTGTATAATATCCAGCGTTCACACAGCGGCCTTAGGCTTGCCCAACTGATAAACATAGTCATTGGAATAATTACCC
Source organism: Novumbra hubbsi (assembly GCA_016801125.1). Taxonomy (NCBI): domain Eukaryota; kingdom Metazoa; phylum Chordata; class Actinopteri; order Esociformes; family Umbridae; genus Novumbra; species Novumbra hubbsi. The sequence goes on along the minus strand of JACXGK010003995.1, from coordinate 18,728 downwards.
CACGAATCCATATCCACACATGCCCTGATAAACCAGTGACAATTTAAACACAGGTGCCATTAACCACAGCAGAGGCAAAGCTACGCTGTAGTTATAATTAGGAAACAACAACAGTCACTTACTGTACCAATTAGTGCAAAGCTGTGATTATCATCCACACATGCTAATTGACCGTAGGCACAATTACCCTGTTGCCTGGATTAACCAGTCGGGGGATTAAACGCTGTAGTCCCTTGCTATCAGCGTTTCTTCTGGGTAAAACAAAAACGGGCTTAGCTGGTATGCGTGACGGGACGACGCGTCAAAAGTCTTGGTTAGCTCAGGGACGCGCGGGTAAATGTTAAATGCCTCCAGCATGGTGGGCGTAGATTATATTATATTTTGCCATGTCGTTGAGAAAAGATTCCGAAAGTTTGCGGTTCCAGAATCTTAACTTTTCAGTTGCAGAAAGGTATTTTCAGAAATGCGCTTATTTATTTTCTCATTTATTTAATTATACCACAGCTAACATTTTCTTTTTGCTCAAGCCTAATAACATGTTCTATTCTTCCAGACGGTCTTGCTTTCATGTTTTAGCTTCTGTATATTTGAAAATACACCGGGTCCAATATTTGACCCGGTAACGTTTACACTGAAACCGGCAGGGAGAACATGCATATGTAGGGGTTACCAGTAATGAAAACAGCCCCCCATATAAACACAGAAACACTCAACGCTCCTTTCTCCTGGTGATTACCTCCTCGTATGTGTGAAGAGTGAGAAACTGCAATTTATGACCCGTTAGCCGGGGTTGACATCAGAACACACGGTAATCCCAAGATGCCTCGCGGCCAGCAGGAAATGCACGGCCGGTCCTACTGCTGACTATACTAACATTGCCTATTGATGAATGGTGATGCACAAAGAAGACAGTCTTAAATGAAGTTGCCGGAGACATATCCACGATTTCTCACAGTAAAAGAGAGCTCAGTAAAAACATCCCCGACTCATCACGGTGAAGAATGATCCCAGCAGTCAAACAAAAGAGACTGATGAGAGAGATCGCGAGGTCTAAGCAGACCGAGTGGAGCAAGGCAGGGGCCAGCTCCTCGGCCTGTTGGCCCCCAGAGACGTCCTTTCGACGGGGACCTGCTTTCAGATTAGAAGCTCGGTGTAAAGGAAAGACTACACGGAGAAAGAGAGGAATGAAAAGATCCAACAAATCCAATATGAACACAAACACATTAACGGAAGTGTGAATCCATCAGACAAACACCGAAATGGGCACTTCTGGCAGCAAGAGGAAGGACTAGGAGAGGCCGGGAATGGTGAGAACGTAAGCAAGTGAAAAACCCAGTACACTGCCACTTTGATCACACTTCGGGCTGACAGGGAGGTACAATTATGGCCGTGGGAAGGCAATTACTCATAAGACGGACAGAGTGCAGACGACGAAGAGGTAGAAAGAGAGAGAGAGAGAGAGAGGAAGAGATGAGACGTAGGAGAGATGTTCAGGATGAGCCAAGACACCACGGACAGGCGGAACGGCAGACCGACCGACGGGGGGAAACTGACGGAGAAGGCAGGGAGATGGATGGACACACCGTCGGGCCAGCGGACACACAGCCAGACAGGCGAGCTGGCAGGTGTGCAAGGACAGGACGGAGAAGCGGACGCGCTGGGCATGTAGACGAGTCGGCAGATAATCACTGACAGACAGTGCAACACGAAATGCTTCATGCGTCTGAGGATATTGTGGATGGTTAAATAGGTAAAGATGTATGTGTGGAATCAACAGGTGTACCTTCATGTATGCCCTGGAAGTCCTTTCTCTCTTTTGAAGCTAAAGAACACAAAGAGAGGATCAAGAATCAGAGGCACATTATTAGTAATCAACGAGCTTTAGAGCAAAGAAAGAGTTTAGTCTTTAGAAATACCCAAATACTCCCACCTACCCAACTCAAAACCGGGAAGGAAACGATCATATATAAATAAAAGCTCATAATGTACTGTATTATGCAACGCATTCTAAATGGGTTTCGGTGTTTCGGAAACCGTATCTAAATCTAGCTTACATAACAAGGACTGGTCTTAGCCCAGACTTAGCTGCATAGCATAGTGTTGTAAGGGGAAATGCTGAGATTAAATTCCTATGCTTTGCATTAACAATGCTTTATAAAGCATTGAGACAATAAACAAAGCAGGAGCGGGTCATTTAGATTCCATGGCACTGAGGTTAGAACAGTCTGCCAGCTCTGGAATTTATTTTAGAACCTTTTGTTGGTTTGTCTCTCTCTCAGTCGAAAGAGACTGGCTCATTATTCCTGCATTTAGTTGTAACTGCAGGAGCACATTTCTAAGAATGCACACAGACGAATCCAGTTCTAAACCAAAGCTAACATAAACGCCATCCATGTGTTTTCCGACCAAAATTCATTTAGCTTTTAGGCTACCTGTAACTATTACGCTCTGAATAGCACTGTAAAACTGTCAATCATTTCTCCATATGACTGACAGTTCGGTTGTGTTCCTCTCTGGGCCCTTCACTCAGAGACCTGGTAAGAGCTGAGGGGCAGGGAAGGCAGCTCTGTACTGGCCCGGCTGGTGGTGGAGAGGAGAGCTATTCTTTGTGTTGGCTAGTGGGGGGCTGCGATCCATTAGCGGCCAGGTGAGAAGGCCGCGTCTCAGAACCCTGTCATTACTTGGAAGAGGTGGAGTTGGGTTTGGAGTCCGAATTAGCTTCCTCCCACCACGCAACCACAACCGCACTCCCCCCCCCCTCCTCCCTTTCTTACCTCACCTGGCGAGAGTCATGACGTGTGTGTGTGTGTGCGTGGGAGGTAGAGGCTAGAAAGTTTCTTAGGACTTGTTTACGTTACGCTACATTTTCCGAGACGCATCAAGACTCGCTAGATTATTTGGTGTTAACTTGCAGATACGGACAGCTTCAGACGTCCCCTTTCGGGAGGTAACGTGTGCCACATTCTCTACCCCAGAAGACCCCAGGAGTTTTGCACGGTTGAAGACAATCTTGTCGGAACTGTATATTCAGCTACGGAAATGACAAATACGTAAACCAAGATGAGTCTATCTAGCGTTTTATTCTCTCTGGTAATTTGAACAAGCCCTTGAGCAGAAGGGTGGATTGAGGCCCCTGGAGGGTTAGGGCAGACAGGAGAGGAGAGATGCTGTACAGAACACGGCTCTAAAACCACCCCGGCTACCCGGGGTCCAATAAGCCTCCACTGCCTTTAAGCGATGGCCGCTAAATGGCCTAAATAAACGGTACCTTGTTGAAGCTGCGCCCGGCAGAGTCCTTCTCGCTAGGCCGGAGCTCCTGGAGCTGAGCGTCCAGGATGTCCACCAGCTGTTCCATGAGACGCACCGAGGAGCTGACGTCGCCAGCGAACACCGGGCCTTGCGTGTGACGGGCCAGCTCGTTGGCTAGGTTGGCAGCGTTCTCGCCACTCCGGATCTGGAAGCGAACACACCATCCAGGCTTTATCACTCATATGCTGGTTCATCGCCTTGCTGGTATTTCCATGGTATTAATTAGGGGGGCAAACAGCCGCGGCTCAGGGTCCGCGGTGCAACCATTTTAGACAGTAGGTGTGATAGCGAGGGAAAGGTATACTGGATTAAACCCGAATCGATATGAACGCTACTAGCTATAGGCCAACGCTACAGAGAGCAATGCACCAGCGCGAGGAGAATGTGGATTCTGTTAACAACCTGTGACTCAGCCGGTAAACAGGCAACGCTTGGGCAAACCTTTATTTTTTAATCAATGTTTCACAACCAACTCGACGCCATGAAGGAATAGAAACATCTTGATCTCTCAGGTGGAGAGGAGCTGATGTCTTGTTTATTCACATCTCGATCTTTCAAGTTGACGGGGGGGGGGGGCATGTTTTGTTGATTCACATCGTTCGCTGTCACCATGGGAGGACTTTGTTGACCAACCTTTTGTGCCACTTGAGCGACCCAGTGAGAGGTGCAGTTGCTAAGGTCGGGTCCCTTTGGGTTCCACGTCCCCCCGGTCGCGCTGCACAGGTAGGAGGCGATGCCTGCAGGGACACAACAAACACAAGCGGTTGGTCGTTGTGTGATTCAATGCGCGAGTCAACGTGGAAACCTGTTTGTTCAACTCTCTGATATTGCTGACCGCCGCCACCTAGGACACTTTAAGTTACAAAACAACTAAAAGAGGTCAGGCAAACTTCGTCCCCTTCCTATATAATTGCATTCTAGTTGCCATTGATCATTGTTACTAAAGTAGTACACTATTTTAATTTTTTTTTTGTTTTTTACTGAATTAACTGAATACATTATAATTCTAACAATAAGATGAAAGGTTTTATGTTACATTTTGGTAATTTAGCAAACACTATTTTCCACAGCAACTTACAGATGCAATTCTGGGTAACCAAACACCTAGGATCCAGGGTCCAGGATCCTCCAGTACAACGCCCTCCCCTCCCTTACCAAACACCTAGTCCAGGATCCTCCAGTACAACGCCCTCCCCTCCCTCACCAAACACCTAGTCCAGGATCCTCCAGTATAACGCCCTCCCCTTCCCACCCTCACCAAACACCCAGTCCAGGCGTAGTGCAGTACCTCTGGTTCCTTTGGGACATGGCCTCTCCACGGAGGCTCCCGTATGTGTCTGGGGCCAGGCAATGCCCCTCCTCATTGTTCCTTGACAGAAACGCCTGGGGGTGGGGGGGACCTCTGGGGCAGCGGGGTCATCAGTGCCGCGGGGCTCCTCTGCTAGGTTGCCCTGGTCTCTCTCTCTCCCGTCCCTGGGATCGGCTGGTGCCGTTATGTTGACTGGGCCCTTGACTGTGGAGGTGGTGCTGGTGATGAGAGTGGTGGTCTCCGGAAGGACAGAGGAGGAGGCATCGTCTATGGTGGGCACTAGGAGAGGACCAGAGAGACCGGTGGTGGTTATGATTTTAATAAAACAGCACCTTCACTTAGAGCTCCCTTGGTAGCCTACCACCTACAGTAAACCAGATCCATCAGCAGGAAAAGTTTCGTTTTAGTTCAACACCGCATTCGATCTGATTCTACTGTTTTAGTATGACATCACACTCCATCGGGTTCAACTGGTTTAGTTTCACATCACACTCAATGTTGTTTACCTGGTGAACTAATTAAGTTCCACACCAAATCCCATCTAGTTCAACTGTTCTAGTTTCACATCCCTTAAAAAGACTCTATACATCTCCTGGAGGTGCCCATGCATTCCTAGAGTCTACTGCAGCACTCTGCTATTACTCTGCTATTACTCCACACATCCTTGTCTCGGTTTTGGCTTCAGTACAGACTGCCCAAAGTTGGGAGGAAACCTGCACACACAACAACCTTTCAGCTATCCGTACCTTCATCCAAACCCCAGAATAATGAGAGGACAGGTAGTGTAGCTGTAAAAGTATCCGCCTGGCTCTGCGCAGGGCAGATTTTCTTCTTGAGGGAGGGTCAGTACCTTAGGCTGATTAAATGTCAACAGGGAAGACAAAGCCTGCCTGCGTTTGACTTCTTTCCTCCTTCGTTTCATCTCTCCCTTCGATAAAGCCTGCTGAGGAAACTAAACTGCGATGCTCTGGGCAAAAACCATACATCAGCGATAAAATGGTGCCGCTGTGTTCAAAACACAGCTATAAAGAGAAACCCAGTGTGTTGTATTCACCCAGAAGGTGCGGTCTCCCGGCCTTACTAAATGTCTCTCTGGGTCTCGTTCCGGTTGTGTTCCAACGCGTGATCACGAATACGGCGATAGCACAGCATATGGACGTACACAAGAAAGTGGGGAAATCGAGTAAAATAGTAAAGGCGAAGCGGTCTGTGCCGAGCGGGCAGCCTGAGAATGTGAGACAGCAGCCATGTGCAACGTCTACGCCGGTGGCTTCTGCCTGACCGCTCATATATTATATCCACAGACACAAGATCGCCGGTGCTGATAAGGAGCCGCTTCCCACAATGAGGTCCGCTACCGTGAAGGTCCCGGGGTGCCGTCTCTTAGAGACCCCCGGGTCTTTCTGGGAAAGGGCAATATCGTGTTATCTGACACCTCCTCGTGAGGCACAAACTACATCTGCCGTTTCCGGCCGTCCCGAATGTCGACAGTGCCCGCATTTAGTGTCTCCAGGCCGATCTGGCCATCGGGAGACCGGCTGGGTTTGGTTTCTAGTGTCCTGTCCGTGTGTGTCCTGGTTTAGGTAGTGTGAAAGGCGGTGAGGCAAACAACGCGTGGAAGTCCCACTCCAGCCGTTTCAGCACAGACGGATAGTAACCCACAGCACAGATTTAGGTCTGGGAGTTGGCATTTAGGTCGAGTACGTGTTTTCCGTGTCGGAAATTCAAATGCTGTTTTTAATTGATCCTGTACCGTGAAGTAAAACAACTGTTCTCATTTAAACATCGACGTCAGCAGGACCAGGGATACGGCAAGTGCATGAACTCTCTAAACACCCGTCTGGCTAATCAGCTTGGCTTACCAGTGCTAGCAGATAGGACATAATGACACTGTGTCGGCCCTGATAGATTCACCAAATATACCAATCTGAAGCATCAGGTCATTATAATCGGTGGAAGCCTGTGGATATGTGAATATTCTGCTTATTTTCTTATCGATAATACATCTGCGCTCTTACTTGTATTCATATTATTGATATCATATCACTACCCCATTTTGTCAATGTATTTTGATTATTATTATGTTGTGGCATTGACAAGAGTCGCTCTGGGAACAAGAGGCATATGTGTAGCCTTCTGTGTGTGAGACTCTTTAGGTCATGCTTGGCTCTTCCCATCTACTATCCTATGTTCTACCTACCCTGCTTCACAAGCCTTTGGAAACGACAGCTTGCGGACTCTCTTTGATTATTTCCAAAAATCGTTGTCTTCGCCAAGCCAGCGTTAGGCAGCCAGCTACTTCTTTTACCGCCAAATATGTGAACGTCCCTGAATTTAGCACATCATTCGGCATCATCAATTAAGGCTTCATTTCATTGAGATTTTAAGAAAATTCAGGAAGTAAAAATGCCCGGAGTGTCTCTTTAAATCTAGTCCCTTGCCAGATCTCTCTGAATAAGGGGAGGGGGGAAAAAAGTTGTCCCAGGCAGCGACATATTTCTATTTCAAAATAGCAGGCAGGTTCAGCCAGGCGTGTTCGGTTGTTGTTGTTGTGTTATGACATTTCACTCAATGACCTTTTCTCCCCTGGCAGGAGCAGGGTTTAATTGGCCCGTACTCATTCCTTCATTGTGTGTCGGTCTGTCAGACGCTCACTCACTTGTTCACACGTTTCTGAGCACCGAGTGTGGATGCAAATGGTACGCCTGACATATGTCCAGTTTGCTGTTGTGTGAGCAGATGTTAAGGAGTTCATTTCTTGTTCTCCCGCACACCTTCCCTCCCTCCCTTCCACCCACCCACCCACTCACCCTTCTTTATGTCCCCTCGGTTGAGGCAAGTGGCTGTGAGAGAATAATGGATTACAGAATCTACAAAAGAACCTCACAGAGGAACCCGCTAACCCCCGCACCCCTACTCGCTATTTTCTACCGACCTGGAAACCCCAGAGGCTGTTGATGCAATGGAACCTGGTCTAGTTGTGGCGTGTGTGTCCCACAGACAGCCTCCTATCTACAGCGATAAATAAATAAACAACTAAATAAATAGAATCCAAACCACTTGTCAAAGAGGCCCATCTTCCTGTTACATTTTTCTTGATGTCTCCATCCACCGGCACCCGCACTCTACAATTTCATTTTGATTATGATGAGCCATTTCTTCGATGGTGGTTGAAAGCTGTGTGTCCTCTGCTAGCACTTAGCCCAGAGAGGGGCAACCTTAATTAGCTGTCATTTTACTCAAGGGCCAGTTAAAGTCTCTATTGGCGGGGAGGCAGAGGGCTAGGACACTCTGTGTGGCATATGTTGAGTAATGTCTGATATAAATAACACGAGGTGCTCAGAAGTTGAGCTGCACTCAGGAAAAAAAATGCACTGTTTGAACTCTTGAAAAGTGAATCGAATAAACTAGACAGAATGACGTGAAGTGGAATGGAGGACATTGGAATAGCAAGTCTTAGGCAACACTAAAACAAGTAAAGAAAACTATATAGCGTCAACAAAACACGGGCAACCATGACTCAAGGGCACTTGAAGGGTGTGAGGAAAAGGTTATGCATAAGCAATATTCTCCACTAATTTAAGATCATAAACTAAGTCCATCTTTTAGCGCCACCCCAGGCTCCCTTTCTTACATTCCAAAAATTAAATATGAATGAAATAAACTATGAGCTGATAATCCAACACATAGCTTTATTATTTATCCTAGCTAGCTTTCTCTGGTTATGGATAGTCCTAAAGAAAGAAAAAAAGAAAAGGAGAAAATCAGATTTCCCATGGCTCTGTAGTCTAGACACATGTTTGTGATTATCTGTGAAGACTTGGGAAAACGACGTGAAGGTTATCTAAGAAAGTCTGACAGAAAAACAACATAATAATGGGCCATCAGTGTGTCTGTGGTGTGGAAGAATCAGACATCTTCTGAAACAAGCTATTCCTGTCTTTACCACAATTTAAGGTTTTGTTGTGAAATCAATGATGGTTGACTTGAAATGGTTGATTAAATAGTCGACCGACTGAATGAAAATGTCAAACGCCGAGTGCCGCAACGGCAAGCTAATAGATTGAAATAATTTTGCAAAGTCTTAGTGAACTCGGAAATGTCGGTCGGCCCCGGGCGTGAGGACGCTGTGACATTCTCTTTATTCACACGTTGTGTGAGTATGAGGACGGCGACAAGAGGACAAACCAGCCTGTACCAAACTGTTGGACAACACGCCAACGCACCACCAGCCTACTGAGCAGCGCCGCGAACTAGGATTGGTGCGAGTGTGTGTGCGTGTGAATCTCTTAAAGCTAAAGGGAGTAAACAGTCGTACTTGTGAGCCACAGAGTTGGTGTTGCTTTTTGGACGATCCCTACGCCAGTAGCTAATGATAGGGGAAAAAAAGAAAAGAAAAAACCCAGAAGACATTAATATTTCATTGCTTGTTTTTATGGAGAATCAACCTGTTTCGCTCGAGCATGTGTGACGCGTTGACGTAAACATCGGTCTCTGGAAACTAGTAGAAATGGGTCTAAGTGAGCCATCTGGTCACATGGCCCTTTTATTCAGCCCTGGGAAGACGGGTTTTCACCGCGTTTGCTGTGTGCAATATTTGAAACAAATCACGGGACTTTCGGGCACAAAAAAAACAACAAACAAACACAAAAACCATCAAACAGAGTGCGAGGTAAAGACGTCGGAGGCGTGTGGGCGGTGTCATTTCCCTAATGTGGGCTTATTACCTGCATTTGTGCCCCATCCAACATGGCTTTCCTTGCTGTGAGCGCTCACGACACTTGTTCTTAAAAATCAGGAGACGGAAAAAGCCCTGCCACGGCCTTCAGGCAGGTTCTGTATCCATGGGAGGTGATTTATGAGCTCTGAAACTGAAGACTGGGGCCACCTAATACCAGTGGTAGAGACGCCCACTCTGCCAGAGGAGGAGGGGAGCAGCTGGCACAGTCACAACACGTCCTGTACTATATACATGTTCACTTCAGCTCTCAACCTCCCTTTCTCCCAGCCATCAACACCTTTTCTTTTGTCTCTTGAAATGCCCTCTTGAACGACAACCTTTTAAATCTACCGATCATCAAGTGGGGGTTATTAACATGTGCCATGGCAACAAAGCAGAACAAATGGGAGTAGTTCCAGCCATCAGATCTCTGACACTGACAAACACACACACACACACACACTTTAAACCCGGGATCCTGCTCTGCACGGCTCTCCTGGCTGATGCGTTAATACCTCCTTATCCACCTAGTGATCGGCGCGGACCGAACCAACATGACTGGGTTGAGTATTGCCTTTGTTAACCCCTCCTGCTTCTAAGAGCGTAAATATCAGTCCTTGAAGGCCTTGCTACAACTGTCACAGTTTATTAATGAGCCCGGCTAGTGAAGTCGTCCTCATCATGCCACACTTCCATGCACACTTTAAAAAACATATCAAATGAATATGCATAACGGAGTTAGATAAGCACCGGAATTGAATGAGCAGAACGTCGATGGAGCAAAGCAAGCCGCTTTAGGACATTAACAGGCTTTGTGGGGCAGAAGAAGATTTAGCCCATTAGAGTAACTAGCCTTTTCTAATTCTGTGCATGCAGTGGCACGGTCCTTCCCCCTGTGTTGTTGGATCTCTCCATGTGGCTAAACCCCGCGTTTCTCCAGCGGGCCTGTTTCTCCCTGTGAAGCCATTAATTTAACGCTCCTCTTCTTTACTCCTCAGATCAATGCTACCTCGAAGGCAAATTAATTTTCTCCCTTCTCCCCTCGTTTTCCCTTCTCCCCTGATTAGTCCTTTGAATTCATTGGACCGAGACCTGAGTCGATGTCTTTGAGGCATCTCAGACAATACCCTGTAAGTGTCCCTACACATTTTATAATGGGCGACACTTAGAGACGCTGCCGGACGCATTTAATGGCACACCGGAGCAAGACAGACTCTTATAGGCCAAGTGCAGTCAAAATCCTGACTTCTCTGTTTTACTTCTGCACTGAGGTCAAAATAACAACATAGCCAAAGAGTTTATTATGCCCTATTTAGAGCAACTGTCTGCTCGAGACCAGGGAAAATGTTTATTGGCTCGCGAGTGTCTGAGTAAAGAAACATTTTTAAATATTATGTAGAGCGATTAAAAATATTTTCACCGCTTTTTCAATATACTGTATGGCTACGTAGTCAGGTATCAGCAGTAACTAAATGGTTAAAGAAAATAGGTTATTTATTCATTACATTACCACACAGTGATTTATTAAAAAGTTATTATTTAAAAATGTAATTACAGAGACTGGAAGATTTACATTTTCAGTTTTTAACAAAGTGAAACCACCAAAGACTTGATCATTAGTGCTTGTGTGCTCATAAAGCATTGGATGAGTTTTACGAGGAGTTTTGATCTCACAAAAAAAACATTGCGTTTTGAAACTAATTTCATTTAAATGAATACTGCGGGAGTTCTGAATAAATCTGTATGGAATTATATCGCTCTAAAACCCAGTTACTTAAACACACACACACACACACATACTAGAAACATTCAAATCATTTTGTTTTTAATACTCCTCTACCTGGCTGGCATTGGATGAGATTTTTTGATAGGGTTTGATATACAGGCTTCTGCAGTAAGAGGAGATGACAGGGTGGTATTGTACTGATGACAGTTCTCTAAAAGCATTGAATTGTAGTGCTTTTGTTCATTTCGAAACTTTTATTGTGAATTACCCGAATCTTAATGGATACCATTAATTTTCCCTCTGCAAATTCAGTGCTTCTGGGTTTCAGTTAGAAAGATGTTCTTTCAGCACCATTAGATCACCATGCGGAACAGGTTGTTTAATCCCGCTCTATGCTCTCTCTGAAAGACCCAATAAATCCTAATAGCGCTATATTCAGAGCAGTTAAAGGTGTGGATCTGAACAACCTAATAAACAGGAACAGTTACTTTCATGTTCCTGCCTTAAACATTCACAAAAGACCAGAAGAATCCAGCTGCTGGCACAGCCATGGTTTTCTATTTGCTTCCTCCATTTAAGAGCTGTTAAGTGCTTTTTTAAAAATGCTCTCATAAAACTACACTTAATGATCAGCAGAGACCAGCTATGAATGCAAACGCATAGCTATACGCATTCAAGTTTCCATTCCAGTAGCAGAACCATAGCTGGAACCAGGCTTCTTAAACTAAATGGGTAAAATAATCAGTGTTGACTACTGGATGGCTGGGTTTTGTTCAGCATTACATCTATCACAAGCAGCTGAGCCAGTGAGCTTGTCTGTGTGTCGGGCTCCCTGGCATTTGGTTTGGTTTCAGCATTAGTAGAGGCAGCACAACACATTAAAGCCCCTTGGGAAATGTTGTTTCCTCTCCCTTTCAGTATGACTTTTAAAAGACATGAAAGGGAATCATGATCATTCTATTGTTAATTCCATTTCTATACATCCTGCCCTGTGAATCCAGAACAGACACGTGCGTGCCAGCTCGGCAACGAAGAACTTACTTATTACAATGAAAGCGTCTTGTGTCTGTCTGTTCTACGTGGTCATCTCCCCCTTCTGCCTCCCTGGCTGTCTCTACACTCAGTGCTTCATCTGGGTTTTGGGACTGCAGCTACTCAAGAATAAAGTAAAAAAAAAAGTATATTTCTGCTTTAACCTATAAGTTCTTACTCGTATTGTTTTGCTCCACTGATAGACATTTAGTGCCTTTTCACAGCCTATGTAATCCTTGTAGGTGTACTAGCTAATTACTCAGTACATGTGACTGTGGACTTGGTTTAGTTTCAGTCCAATTTGCCGTATTGTCCCTTATTTATTCATGTATGACTAGCGACGTGGCCTTAACTGCCTCCCTGGCTGTACCTCTTGGAAATTTGTGGGCGTGTCTCCTCACCCGTGGCCTTTCAAATTAGCAATCAGTTTTTGTATTTAGTATTTAGTATTTCAGGGCCTGTGGTTTTCCAGTGGCTGCTGACAGCGGCCATCTTGAAAAAGACTGTGTTGTTGCTGAAACGAAGACTTGATGAAACCAATCTAGTTTTGTAAGCTTTTCTCTACCTTTCTGCTGTAGCTTTGATAAGTATGTGTTCGGTTTTCTGTTCCGTCCCTTCCTCCCCAGTCAGCGCCTTAGACGCTCCCCTCCCTGTCACGCAAACACTTCTAACCTAGTGTATCCCACACGTACAACCCAAGTGGAATCCCGGGTTTCTGACAGCCTCTGGAATTGCCAATCTGCTGTCAACAAAGCCAACTTCCTCTCAGCCCGTGCCGCCCTTCGATCACTTGACTTTTTGTCCCTGACGGAGACATGGATCACACCAGATAATAATGCAACCCCTGCCGACCATTCTTCATCCAACTTTGTGTTCTCCTAAACCCAGAGGACATCCGGTGGACGGGGCGCTGGCACAGGTATTCTTATCTCTTGGAAGTGGAGACTCTCTTTCCGCCTCTCCTCCTTTCCATATCCACGTTTGAATTCCATGCGGTCACTATGACTAACCCACTAGATCTTAACATTCCCGTCATCTATCGTCCACTAGGAGCATTAGGAGAGTTCCTAAATGTGCTTGACACTTTGTTAATCTTAGTTCCAGATGATGGCTGACCACTCACAGTAATAGGTGATTTTAACCTTCCAACACCTGTTTTGATTCATTTCTGTCAACATCGCTTTTTCCACTCCTTTTCTCTTTTGACCTCCCTCTCTCACAGTCCCCTCCCACCCACAAGAATGGCAATGCACTTGATCTTATTCTCATGAGCTACTGTAACCCAGTTGATCTTACTGCAACTCCACCCCAGGTCAATGCTTTGTCTCGTTCTCTCTCTCTCTCCCTTTCAAACTCCTTCCCAGATAGTAATGCGTCGTCACAATTTTTGTTTCTTCTCTCCATCTACTTTCTCCTCTTTTATTTTGAGCATCTTTCCCTTCTACCAACTCCTTTTCCCTTCTGTCTCCTGAGTCTGCCTCATCAACCCCACTCTCCTCTCTTTCCAACTCTTTCAACTACCTCTGTCCCTTGTTCTCTCAGTCAGCCCGGCTTTTCCCCTCCAGCTTCATGCCTGACTTACTCATTGAAAGCTAACAGAGCAGGGCCGAGCGAAAGTGGAAGAAAACAAAACTTCCAGAGGACCTGTCATCCTTTCTTGCTTCTCTCTACCTTCTCTCGATTTCTGCTTCTAAAGCAAATTTCTGTCACTATAAATTTCAAGCATCTGCCTCTCACCTCCAGAAACTCTTTGCCACCTTTTTGTCTCTCCTAAATCCTCCCCGTCCTCCTTTTCCCTGATCGGTAGATGACCTCGCCACCCTTTTCAAAATGAAGGTTGTCAAGATTCGCTCATTTTTCACTCAAACTGTTCCAGCTTCTGGCCTTATTCCTTGACCTCATTCTCCCCCCTCTTTACAGACAAATTCCTTTGTCTAGTGATGTCTAGAAATCTGACAATCTTTCCTCTTGAACCTATCCCTTCTACAGACCATCTCTGTAGACCTTTAACCTTACCTCACTTTCCTCATCAACTAGCTGTGTACCCGCTGACTTCAAGTCAGCTTGAGTCATGCTGTGAACCATCAAATCCTCCTCTCGTCACTCTCAGAGCTGGGGGTCTCAGGTTCTGCCCACTATTGGTTTGCATCCTACGTGGCTGTTCCAACCAGATTGCATGAAGAGGGTCTGTTTCTGTGCTACGGGCTCTCACTACTGGTGTATCCCAGAGATCAGTCCTTGGCCCACTCCTCTTATCTCAGTTGGCACAGTCATATCCGCACATGGCCTTTGCTATGCCGATGACACTCAACTATCCTTCTCATTTCTTATTTCTGATTCCCAGTTTGCAACACGCATATCTGCATGTCTGGCAGACATCTCAGCTTAGATAGCCCAACACCTCAAGCTTAAAACCCTAATAAGACGGATCAACAACATGCATATCTGCTCTTCCTCTTGGGGAAGGCCTGTCTGCTCCAAGATCTGTCCATCACTATTGACAACTCAGTGGTCGTCTCACAAAGTGCAATGAACCGTAGCGTGACACTCGACAAGAACATGTTATTCTCTGCAAACGTCAAAGCAGTGACTCGCTCTTGTAGATTCGTGCTGTACAACACCAGCAAAATATGCCCCTTTCTTACACAGGAAGAATCTTTGGTTCTGATCTAGTCATCTCCCGTCTGGACTATTGCAAGGCACTGCTGGCTGTGCCATCAAGCCCCTGCAACTTATCCAGAGTGCTGCAGCCTGTCTTGTCACCCCTCTTCTCCACAGGCTCCATTGCATTCTGGTAGAAAACCATGGTGCTTACCTTTGATACAAAGGAAACTGTACCTCCCTACCTGCAGGCTATGTTTAAACCCTATAACCCTTCCCTCGCTCTCGCAATTTCATGTCTTTTGGCCACCCAAACCTCATGGGTTTGCATCTCAGTGGTAGAACAAACTTCCCCTTGAAGCCAGGACAGCAGAGTCCCTGCCAATCATCCGAAAGCAGCTGAAAATCTACCTCTTAGATGAGTATCTTAATTAACTTGTCTAGCCCCACACCCTCCCCCACCCCCCAAAGAAATACACTTAACTTTGATTTCTCTGGCACAGACTTTGCCAACTAATGGCTCCGATGAAGGAAAGTGAACATATTATGATTGTCAGATGTTTGTTTTTTCGAGACACCTTAAGAGGAATGCACTTATTGTAAGTCTCTCTAGAACAGAGCGTCGGCAAAATGACTAAAATGTAAATATAAAACGTCTTAATTGAGCACTTTGGTTGGGTTGGGCACACAGACGAGCTCCGCCTCTAAGACCTTAATGTCAAAAGCTCAGGACCTCTGCCTGTTTGTCTATCTGTCTGCCTGTCTGTCTGCCTGTCTGTCTATCTGTCTGAAGGGTAGACATGTATGCCAAGGGAGGGCCGGGGAAACAAACAGACGTGTTGACAAGCGGTCAGAGTGCAGGAACATATGGTGTCCATGGAGACATTGCCCTTGCACACACGGGTCAAGGATCAGATGTCACGCTGAAGAAAAATAACCTTTCAAGTTAACCAAGCTAAAGCCTGGGTCCCTTGCCGACAGGAAAAAAAACCACGTTGTTTTCACTATTGTTTCACGTCAATCAGTACATAAGCGCAACCGTGGAGAAACAGAGTTAGTCAGGCAACACAACTCCGTCAAAACTCACCGACGCAGGGAGGGCCGCTTCGAAGCAACTTGTATCCGTGACGTTAGCATGTTCGCCTAGACAGACTGACTGGATCTGTGCGTCATTCAAACCGATAGGTGACAGTTTCTAGACAGAACTACAAGTAAGTACTTGAACTAGTGCAGTGGATTAACGGGACTTAGCCTAGCTCTCGGGGATAAGGAGGTACAGACAGGTAATTATGGCCTTTATCAGACAGTGTGATGTAAGGGCCCTGTCTGATGACATGCACGTCTGTCTCCCCTCCAGACAATCCACAGATTAAAATCCTACACTGCCTGAAAGGACCTTCAGCCGTAATTCATCTCTTTCTCTTTCTCCCCACCGATCAAGTCCTTGTCACCCGGCCATGATTTACCCGTGTTCCCGCTACCTAAGCACACGGCACTTTGACTGGATTTTAACAGAGACCGCCACGCCACACTATTATGGAGATTGGCTCAATCTACGTTATGAGGAACCGTCAACCAACAGTGTGGTGTAGCCATGGCAACATATGTCCAAAATCAGATCCGAAAGCAAGACCAGGAAAGGCAAGTGGGAATAAGATAACCTTCTGTCAGACTGTGTGCAATATTTCAGAATCCCATTCCGGGGCATTAAAGGGAAGTTCACAAGGCCACTGTTCATAATGGATTGGGATAAGACCTGAGATTAGACAATTTGATAGGGTCCAGGCTTCAAGTGGAGAGGGAGTGCTTGAGCTAGCATTATGGTAATAAAGGAAGCAAGGCTTTCCAGCTGATGCTTTGTGCCCTACTGCCTTTAAGGGAGTTCTGCTACCGCGTTTCAAGCTGGATCTGTCATTTTCTGATGACAAAACAAGGTCTTTCCTTAGGACTAACGCAACCCACTATTCTCTGAATTACACTTCAACTGTGTTCAAAATGAAAAACAAATATGTCATCTGTGACTGTTCATGATGCAATATACACTCAACACAAACAAACACACACACACACACACACACTGGCGGATGATCTGAAGTACACTAGACGGAAATCGGAACACAAAAGGCCGACCCTAACTTCCCTCAGACCGGACGAATGCTTCTCATCTCGCACTCCCTGCTCAGCTCTCCGGCCGGAGTGCACGGGGCGGAGGGGCGAAGGCCCCTGCACCCAGCGAGGCTCACCTTCGGCGGGGTCTTTCTCCGCGTCGAACTCCAGGTCGTAGCGCAGGATGTAATAGTTATTCCACACATACAGCTGGTTGTCCCGGGGGTTGTAATCCACCGCCGCGATGTACTGGTGCTGGTTGGGGAACAGGATGTCGGTGTAGCGGCCCTGGTTCAGCTTGGTGTTGTAGACGTAGTCCATGTGGCTCTTGGCCGCCTCGCTCTCGTTCTCCTCGTAGGTGGAGCGCACCACGTGCAGCACGCCGCACACCATGAAGGCGTTGGAGGCCGAGCGCTTGTCGTACGCCGTCTCCCAGGTGGCCTCGAAGCGCAGCGTGTACGGGTTGAGCTGGGACACCACCACGCGCCCGTTGTTCTGCTCCGTGGCGTAGATCACCCACAGGCCCCGCTCGTCCACCGCCAGGTCGATGTCCGTCTTGCCGCCCCAGCGGTACGGCGACGTGTCGTGGTAGTTGGCGTTGGCCACGATGGCCTCGCCGCTCTTGATGCGCGTGCGCAGGTCGTACTTGACGATGTTGCGCGTGCGCTCCTTGTTGAAGAAGACGGCGCCGTCGTAGGCCACGAAGCCCGTGCCGTCCACGCGGTGCGGCAGCTTGTAGGTGGTGGTCGGCCGGCCGCCCTTGAAGTCTTCCAGGGAGGCGTACTCGATGAGGGTGTCGGTGCGGTACGGCGTCCAGGGCATGAAGAAGACTTTGTCCCCGGCCTGCAGGGGGTCCTTGCACCACGCCCCGGCCTGCTGCTCGGCCTCGAACACGAACGTAGGCTCCCCCACCCCGTTCAGGGTCCCGGGGCAAATGAAAACTGGCGAGGGAGAAAGATACAAAGGGGAGGTTTAAGCAGAACAATTGGCTGAGCGCGGACGTGCGTATTCGGTGGAGGTATGCGGTGTGGGTCTGGTGTGTGGCTTTCACTGCTGTCCGAGTGGATTGTGGGACGAAGAGGAATGACACTGTCGTTTAACTAGTGCTTAGAGCTATTGCTTGTGAATAGAGTCAAAATAACGGTGAAAACAAGAGAAGTGCAGGACTGAGTAAAGGTCTTGCTTCTTTATTGAGACTGTCTGCCGTACACGTCTACTGTTTGGGACAAAACAAATCCAAAAAGGAAAACCAAAGGGAGGGAAAAAAAACCTGTAAATAAAGACATGTAAGGGATGGGAGAGGTAGGGCTGAGGTATATACTGGAACTGCTGTCTACCTGGCATTAAACACGGACGCTGACAACTGTGTTAATGGCAAACCGCAACATGCTCATTAAAGAAGCACACAGAAGACAAAATGATAAGGGATTTGATTTGACATCTTGGAGATACCATATCAACACATTCCGGATGAGGGTGGCAGCAAAGCTGAAATAAAATGATAGGGGTCTAGATTTGGGAGAAGACAGGACAACAAGAGTAGCAGCTGGAACTCGACGCCAGGCAGAGAAACCACGTCAAAACAGGCAGAGAAACTACGTCATAACAGGCAGAGGAACCCCAAGTCATATCAGGCAGAACAAACATCTGATGGGCGAGGGAGGCCATTGCAAGTGTCCCATTGGATTCCCCCCTCGATTGGTCTCAGGCGGAAAAGGCGAGTTTCGTGGAGCCCGGTTAAAGATCCCCGTCCTTGCCAACCTCACTCTCCCATCTTTGCCGACGGGTAACCGCCACGTGCTACGGGTGCGGACGAAAGGGTACGGCAGGCCAAGCAGAACGAAACAAGAGCGAGGAGACAAAAACAAACTGTCATTACTGTCATACCGACTGAGCGGGGCACGGGGGGGGGCGGGGGGGGGGGC
>JACXGK010003994.1:17842-41098 GCA_016801125.1 Novumbra hubbsi | reverse complement strand
GACTGGGGTATTAGGATGGGGACTGGGGTATTAGGATGGGGACTGGGGTATTAGGATGGGGACTGGGGTATTAGGATGGAGACTGGGGTATTAGGATGGAGACTGGGGTATTAGGATAGGGACTGGGGTATTAGAATGGGGACTGGGGTATTAGAATAGGGACTGGGGTATTAGGACAATGTGACTGGGCATATCACTCCTAATGTTTTTCTTTTTATCTCACAATTATTTAATTGACCTCTTTCTTTGTTCATTTATCTATAGTTTTTTCATGCTTTTCTCTCTCTCCCATCATCCCCCTCTCTCCCTCCCATCTTTCCACACACTTCCTCCCATGTTTCCCCTCTCCTTCCTTCTCCTCCAGTCTCCCATGACAGGACCTGGGATACAGGGGGTCAGATGACTAGTCCTTACCGTCACCTGTGCGCCTATTCTGGGATGAAAGAGAGTGTTGTTCCCCATACAGCTCCTCTCTGGAGGGAGCTATGACCTGTGTTGTCCGTAAAGGAAAATCACCTAATTCCTGACTGGAATTCCTAGTTCCCATGGGAACAGAGTGGGAGTCCTGAACTCTGAACCAGCTGTCAGAGCCACAGTACACAAAGCATTCTTACGTCATCAGGGTGGTTTGTTTTTTCTAATTGTTAATTCGGCCTACAGTGAAACAACACTAAATGTTCACATGTTTGACAGGTGTAATAGACCACGGTGTGGTTTGGAATGAAGCACCATGGTCCCTAACATTGAGATCATAACATGGAGACAATAACATTGACACCATACCACTGAGTCCATACCATGGAGATCTTAACACGATGAGCCTAACATGGAGACCATCACAGTGACCGAGTCAAATGGAAACAATAATGTTGACATCGCAACACTGACAACATAACATTCGGATCGTAACACTGAAACAATAACATAGGTGTCATTTTGGAACATCATCATCGAGGTCTTTTTCAATACAGTCAAATGAACTTCCAACTCGATCAACTGATTCTTGCTGATGATTGGTTGATAATATTATAAAAAAATCCAACCAGGCAATTGGAAGGCCACTGTCCTCACTGAGGTGCCCATTTAAAAGCAGACAGAAAGATGAGACCTCTTTCCATCTCAATGGTCGACACCAGTGGAATTCCCAGTGGCCGTGACCTCTGTGACCTGGAGCCAAGCTAACTCGGATGTCGGGTCAGATGTCAGTCTGTCAGACAAGCAGAGCCGACACTATTAAACACAGATGTACCGACGACATATCTTCATTTGGGCCAGCTTCCTGCCGCAGCAAAAACACTGCAAAAGAATAAACTGTAGGGTTTGATACAGTTTTTCTCATGGCAAATCAAGTCACATTGGAAAGTGGATAATACAAACTCCATAAGCATTTTTCAAACCTTGTCTACTCAACAAATATAATTCCAACAAAGTACACATTTATATCTGTGAAAACCCCACTTATCTCCTTTTGTTAAGTATACTGATAACAACGCATTTTGTAGGGAAAACTCAAACTCGCATTACAGCTTGTTGCCTCACAATTGAACGTTGAATCAACTCAATTTAATGTGTGGCCAGGAAGGTTGCACTACCCTGTTAGACCCGATGAGGGAGCTAGAGTTTTGTGGAAATAACTCACAAAGTCGACACTAGGTTCAACAGCAAAGTCCTTTGTTAATAACAACACAAGAGATAAGGAGAAAAGTGTATAATATGTAACGCTCAGGAATGTAGGAAAGTAGCTTGAGTGCCCATAACAGTAGTAGCTTAGCAGCTGCGGCTCTTACTTGGGTCCATAGCCGTATAGAGAAATATTTCTCTCTATGGTTCTGCTTGGGTCATAAACGTGAATAGCTTTGCGTCTACGGCTATTACTTACTGAATATGACTGTTTGACAGTCCCATAAGAGAGCACTGTCCCTGAGCTGGACTATCACGAATGACTACCAGACAGAGGTTAAGATGACATTGGTTCAATTCTAACACGTCGTTCTTCTAGCATCACGCATTTTGGTTATAATGATGCAAATGTTGATAATGACGGTGATAGTGACAGTGCTACTGATCACTACTTGGCAACGTTGAGGTCTTGGCTCCCCAAGAATGATTTGACAGCGTGGTGTACTGAATATAATCTGCTACATAGCTTTCTGTAAATCGTTGTTAAGTAAGATTAATCCGTGACACTTGTATAACAAGCAATTATTGACCGACCTTGACGTGAATTACTGATCAAACAACTTGAGTTAATTTTTGCTACAGCAAAGAGATAGTGTGTTGGGTTGCTTTTCAAGAGTACATTTCTTCTATTACTGTCTGAAACGTTACTTTAAGAAAAGTGGCAATTGTGTTAATCATATGCTTCGGTTGTTGGAACCCCGGTTAACCCATTGTGTTCTTTTCCTGTTAAAATGCCATTGGTGAACCATATTTATTGTTCCCATGGGGAACTATGACGACAGCTCAATCTAGAATATATGATTGTAATTATATAAATAATTATATTAGGGCTGGCGGAGTTAACGCGTTTAGCTTTAACTTAGTCTTAGCGATTAATTTAAAACATTTAACGGTACTAACGTAGCAGCTGTTTTTGTGGGAATCACACTATAGCCTCGGTTTTAACCACTTACTGTTATGGCAGATTTTGTGTGAAAGCGATAAGAAGTTGGGATCATTCTACTGACTAGGATCAAGTCATTCCGTTCATTCTTCGGGGGGGCAAGGTGTCGGACATTTATCATATTCCGGATGAACTCTTAATGCATCTATTACAATAAATTGTAGTAGGCTGGGAACAGAAAAAAACTATTAGTTTAGCATTTGACTGGGTCTTCGGTAATGTCGTTCTTCATTTTTGTCACGTTACAGTTGCATACTTTAGCTCTATGGAGCCAGAGTTTGCTCAAATATATTGAACGTTAGAAAATAAAAACGTAGCTGAAATATTTGAACCTAAGATTAACTACATATATTGTATTCTATGCAAACACGAAATGTAATCGTATAAAAAAAAAATTCAAACGTGGTAAAAGTGCATGCTTAACTCAATACATTGATTTTTATGTTTTAATCTTCAAACATTTTTGACGTTAGCATGTTTAGAAAAATAAGTTAATTTGTAAGCACGAAGTTCACTGATGGTTCGTTCATATAGCCAGAACTGTGTGTAGTTTGTAAATTCCAAATACGCTTTCATCAGATTTGATCCAACAACAACATAATTTTGAGCCCTTGCAGCCTCTTGCGCTCAATCACTTACCAGGTGATGTCAATTAAGTCTGGGAGTGTTTAGGATTTAGGGTTTAGGGGGGACATTGGGATTGGACTCTTAATGCTTTGTGGTTTATAATGTTGCTGATGGGAAAGACTACTCTGTAGTTTTGTTAAGAGTTCACAAGATGTCATAATATGTTCTATTTTAAATATACTTCATTGTCTTTATTGTTCTATTTTAGTAATTGTATGTGATAACACATAAAAAATGAAATTAATCGCGATTAATCACAGGAAATTGTGCGAATTATTTTATTTTTTTCATTGATTCCTAGCACTGATATATGTATCTATACATTTGTATATATGTGTATATATATATATTTCTTTTTTATATAGCACTCTAACAACAACCAGGCTGTCATTTTTGATTTCCATGTTAACTCTTAAAGGTCATGGAAGAGGTACCCTCTGCATTGCTTCAGAAATCACAAATACCCCTCAATTAAAAGATGAATACTGATTCTAAATGAGTCAGATTTTGATTCTGGTGTGTATGTAGACCTACAAAACAGAAGTGTTTTACGCAGGCTCAGGCTGGCTGAGTAAACTCCCTAACGTCTGCTCCGTGAGAAACATTACGGGACAGACCATCAGAGTAAGAGGGGGGGGGGTCGTCCTGAAACCAATCATGTGATCGGTCAGAAACCGCTCTTGTGTTAATTAAATGTAATCATTTTGAGGAACAAAAAACTAAAAATAATTACAAAAAAAATCATTTATTTCAGCTGCCTTCTGGGGCCACCCGTGGCTGCCTACCTTGCGTAATGATACGGACCGCCACTGTGTACTAGACCGTATCACATGGGTATGACCTCAAATCACCTTTTTCTGCCTTGGCTGCGTTGGTAACTGGTTTAAGAAAGCAATTGGATATATCTCAGGGCGTTTGTGATATAGCGCTAATATACCACGGCAGGGTGCCATGTTTAGGTACTCTGCAATGTGATGGACAGCTCTTATCCGTGATATATTGGCCGCGGACCACGCTCCCTTGTGCTTTTAATATGCCACAATATCTCGGGGTAAACAGTGTTGCAACCCTCAGGTCAAGGTCTAGGTTGCAGTTGTAAATAAGAACTTGTCCTTAACTAGCCTACCTGGTTAAATAAAGGTAAAATAAAATCAATAAAAAGGTTTGCAGCCAACATTTGGTAGTGACTCAGCGTATTTGAATGTAGCTTTTGTGATTTTTGCGCAAAAACACAGTGTGACTTTGGGAAAACTGAAGTTACCTCTGACATCTGACAACCGTCACATGTCTTGTCAGCAATGTGTGTATATATATATATATATATATATACTGCATATGTCTATGTGTGCCTTAAGGTCATGTTCACTATTGGATGGAAAATTACAGTTTAGCCTGGGAAGATCCTAGTTCCTCACACCTGTTAACACGACTTCCATGACCATGAAATGCTGATTGTTTATACAAACCTACCAAGCTCCTTCATTGGCTGGTGTCTCTTAAAATATAAATATACCGGTGGCGAACCTCCTGTCATGATTTCAGTTTTCTTGTTCACTGGACCAGCAAACGACACCACGATGAGGTACGTTGTGCTGCTGGCCGTCCTGGGTCTGTGCCGGGCGTACAACAACCCACACACCAAGTACGACAGGCAGGCCATCGTCCACCTGTTCGAGTGGAAGTGGACTGACATCGCTGCAGAGTGTGAGAGGTTCCTCGCTCCCAATGGATATGCTGGGGTTCAGGTGCGTATGGCTTCCGGAATGTTCTATAGCCACGCATTCAGAGTATATAGCTACAGTCCGAGTCTACAGCTAGAAAGACAAGAGTCTATAGCTACATGGTCTGATCATAAAGGTACAAAAGGCCTGTACCCACATATTTAGAGTCCATAGCTACAGTCGGAATGCCTACCCAATAAGTCAAGTTTAGGGGTGGAAATTAGGGTGGAAACAGATTTGTTAGGTTTACGTACATTTTACATTTTAGTAATTTAGCAGATGCTCCTATTCCGAGTGACTTGCAGTAAGTGCGTTCCTCTTAAGGTGTCTTGGACAACCAACATCTGACAATCATAAGTACGCTATTTTCCGTCGAAGCCCGTAGTTGTCAAAGTCAGTGCCAGAGTAATCAAAGTCAAGTGATTAATAATATAATTAATAATAATAATGTTTAATTATTTATTTTCTTTATTCATTTTCTTTACGGGTGGGGGGATACACAAGTTAATTCAGATACTCATCCAAGAGGTGGGTTTTCAGCTGCTTTTGGACGATTGGCAGGGACTCAGCTTTCTTGGCTTCTAGGGTTCCACCATTGAAATGCCAAGCCAGGCAAGAGTCCTGGGCTAGGTGGGAGCTGTCCACCCATGAGGGTTGGATGGCCAGAAGACATGATGAGGCAGAGGGGAGTGGACGGGAAGGGGGTTTGGATTTAAGCACAGTCTGCATGTAGGGAGGCGCAGTTCCTCTGCACCGTAGGCAAGCACCTTGGTCTAGCAAGTATTACAGTTCATTTGGGAAGTATTTAGACCCCTTTACTTAGTTCACATTTTATGTTACAGCCTTATTACAGCTTTGTACAGCCTTACTATAACATAGATTACATTATATTAATATTCGATTATAGATTAGATTTTTGCTCAATTGGTACTACAACCATGACAAAGTACACCACTCCTAACTGATCACACTTGTAGCACATCATTCAACACAACTGATTTCACTTTAATTTGATTTCTCAACATCTTTCCCCACGAGATTTAACCACCAAGTTTTTGGTTAAATAACTACATAAGTCATGAAAACAACATGGTGAAATCCTCTGTTTGGTCATTGTAAATGTTAGTCCAAGAACAAACAATCTAAGATGTATCTTTCAAAAGGACATTTTGAAGTGCAAAAGGTTCTTTCTGTAAGAGTACATTAGATTGTTTTTTACATTAGACAAAACTCTTACAGTTTGAGCATCTGTCTGGTTGATGTGGGTGTGAAAGAGGAACTGGAAGAATAGACTGATAGAAAGATAGACCGGGTGTAGTGTGTGTCTGGACTCTGGTCGATGTGTGTGTGTCAGGATGCTTGACGTAGACGAATATAGGGCATGTGTGAGGCAGGAAAATACATCTGGTCAACTGTTTTTGTTGTTATGCACCATAGCACCAAAACAGAAAATTCCTTGTATGTGCAAATGTACTTGGCAATACATTTTTTCTGATTCTGATTCTGAAAACCCAGGAGAAAGAGCTCAAGTATTCCGTGTCCTGCTACAGTGACATGCAGATCATTCTAACAGTTTATTTCTGGGATAATTCAATGAGTGCCTTTAAATAGACCTGATCTATTGAATGCTGCGGTTACTCCCATAGTGTCAAATATTGTTACTGTTGCCCCTCCCCATTACTGTGGTCCCTCCTCCAGATCTCTCCTCCCCAGGAGAGCATTGTTTTGACCAACCCCTGGAGGCCCTGGTGGGAGAGGTATCAGCCAATCAGCTACAACCTGTGTTCCAGATCAGGAAGCGAAAAAGACCTCAAAGACATGATCACCAGATGCAACAACGTTGGGGTATACTACGCCCGCCAACCTTCATAAAGTACATATCATAAGAAACTACACCCACCAACCTATATGAAGTACATTATCAGATACTACTCCCACCAACCTATATGAAGTACATTATCAGATACTACACCCACCGACCTATATGAAGTACATTATCAGATACTACACCCACCAACCTATATGAAGTATATTATCAGATACTACTCCCACCAACCTATATGAAGTACATTATCAGATACTACACCCACCAACCTATATGAAGTACATTATCAGAAACTACACCCACCGACCTACATAAAGCACATTATCAGAAACTATTTGTTTTTCAACAAGGTCCGGAGTTTTACGCAAAAACCCTTACATCTTGTTTCCTGTCCATTGTGTGTGTTCCCAGGTCAACATCTACGTTGACGCTGTCATCAACCACATGTGTGGATCCGGAGCTGGTGAGGGAACCCATTCTAACTGTGGAACCTACTTCAATGCTAACAAGAGGGAGTTTCCCTCCATCCCGTATGGGGCCCTTGACTTCAACGATGCCAAGTGCAAAACCTCCAGCGGCAACATTGAGAACTACAATGATATCTATCAGGTTATACATATAAGCCACCGTATAGCTGTCATTTTACGTTCTCAGTTGTAACTCAAAACACGCAAATCTTTTACCTGAAATTAAGATGATAGATTCAACCATGGCATCGGAATCAACATCAACAAAAACACAGTTAGTTGATCAATTTGTAAACGTCTGAGTTTGGGCAGTTTGCTTCCATAATCAGAGTTCTGTTCTGGTGTCCAGGTACGCGACTGTAGTCTGGTGAGTCTTCTGGACCTTGCCCTGGAAAAGGACCATGTGAGGGGCAAGGTTGCTGACTTCATGAACAAGCTGATCGACATGGGTGTGGCTGGGTTCAGAGTGGACGCCTGCAAGCACATGTGGCCCGGTGACATGGAGGTCGTGTTTGGACGCCTCCACAACCTCAACACTAATTGGTTCGACAAGGGGTCCAGACCATTTATCTTCCAGGAGGTGAACGTTTTGTAATACTACAGTATTAAAGGGTCTATCTCAAACATAGAGCTGTTACCAGAAATCCCAAAATGTGAGACCTTCAAGTGCCATTTTATATCCCAACATTCCTAACGTGTACAGAATACCTATGTTTTGTTAATCATTTTCTCTTAGGTTATTGATATGGGATTTGAAGCCATCAAGGCCTCAGAATACTTCCACTTGGGCAGGGTGACTGAGTTCAAGTATTCAGCCAAACTGGGGACCATCATGAGGAAGTGGGAAAATGAAAAGCTGTGTTACACAAAGTGAGAGATTGCGTCATGAAATACGGAATATTAGTGGGATTCATCTAAACGCTGCATACATTTTTCCTCACACGTCTAATTGTTACCTAGAATGTTTTCAGCCTGGTGGTAGAATTCATGTGTGTTTGCACGTGTTTGTGTCTATTCCAGGAACTGGGGTGAGGGCTGGGGCTTCATGCCTAGCGACAAAGCTCTAGTGTTTGTTGATAACCATGATAACCAGAGAGGTCATGGAGCAGGAGGACCCTCCATTGTCACCCACAAGGATTCCAGGTACCCCCTCTGCACCTCTGCGAGTTAGCCTGTTAGCTAGCCTATGGGTTAGCATACTAGCCATCCTATTAGCTAGCCTATTGGTTAGCAAACAATCTAGCTTGTTAGCTAACCCCTTAGTTAGCATTCCGGCTAACTATAATCTTTTCCAAGCACAATTACAGTACATGGCCCACTGACGTTGCCACATATCCGTGTTCAGGCTTTACAAGATGGCCACGGCCTTGATGCTAGCCCATCCCTACGGATTTGCCCGGGTCATGTCCTCCTTCAGCTGGCAACATACTGATCAGGGCCCTCCCAGCCACGCTGACGGAACCACCAAGGACGTCCCCATCAACGCCGACGACACCTGTGGAGATGGCTGGGTGTGCGAGCACCGGTGGCGCCAGATCACGTGAGTGACTCTGGAGCAAAGCCGGCAGTATCTTGTTAGTTCTCGGACTTTACCTCGGAGTGAGTATAGCGCCTCCAGAGGCAGGATCTGTATAGAAACCACAGGCCACCCGGATTCTACAAAGACAAACGCATTACAGGCCTAGTCCCAAACACGGACATTCTCCATAAACTGGACGATCAATCGTTATTCACGATAATATATGCATTATAGTGACTTTGAATCCGTTTGACTGTTGCTATGCTTGTCCTTTTGTGGATACTGCATGTGTCTGTAGGAACATGGCCGCCTTCCGTAACGTCGTGAATGGACAGCCCCATTCCAACTGGTGGGATAACGGCGCAAACCAGATAGCCTTCGGCCGTGGCCACCGTGGCTTCCTTGTCGTTAACAATGACAACTGGTGAGGACTATACTGTAACGTCTTCTTTTATTGGTTTGTTATGTAGGTATGCTGATCAAAAAATGAAGGGAACACTTAAATCCCACATCGGGTCTCGATGAACCAAATACACTAGAGATATATTGGGGAAACAGTGGGTAAAATCTTTACTGTACATTGTGTAATTCATTGAGAACAAGCTGATGTAACAACGGTCCATGGACACCACAACCACCAACCTGGGCTGGATTCAAACTCGAAAATCGAAATAAACAATTGAAATAAGAGGCTGTTCCAACAATCATGATGTGACTCAATAGTGCCTGCATCCAACGTCTTGACATGCCCCTATAAGACGGCAGGGAGTGTCCTGGGGTCTCCTCCCAGACCTGGATCTGGGCATCAGTAACCTCCTGGACAGTCTGGGGTGCTACTTGGCATTGTCGGATGTACTGATACATAAGTCCCAGAATTGATAAATCGGTTTCAGGTCTGGGGAACGTGAGGGCCAGTCAATCAATTATGAGTTTTATTGGTTAGTTGATTGTTTCTTAGATGTGGTTAACCAAATAATTCTCTGGTCTCCATTTCCCGTATTCAAACCATTCAGGCCGCTGGATGTAACTCTGAACACTGGAATGCCTGGTGGGGTCTACTGTGATGTCATTTCTGGCCAGAAGCAGGGAGGAGCCTGCACTGGGAAGGCCGTCAAGGTGGGGTTGGATAGCCACGCCCACTTTGTGATCAGTCACAACGAGGAGGATCCCATGGTGGCCATCCACGCAGACTCCAAGCTGTAAATAAACACTATGAACACAAACAGAAAAAGTCATTTCAGTGTTGCACTCACTGTATTGGGATGTGTTCTGTTTATGACCAGAGCTTTCCGTTGTTCACAATAAAATGCAAGGTATTTCAAAAGGCAAGCCTACCCTTGTGGTTTGTGACTGACACATGACTGACACATGACTGACACATGACTGACACATGACTGACACATGACTGACACATGACTGACACATGACTGACACATGGGCGGACAGGTTTATAAGTAAACACCCACGTGTGGTTATTAAGAGATTAGGGATTCATTAGGGAGATTCAGAGATCCAGTCTCAAGATGGCATGTGCCTCAACACAGCAGATAAGCCAACAATAATTGTTGGAGTGCATAGAAAAATATCCGTAGGCCAAGTAGGATCTTGTCCCTTATCAAAGTATCCCCTTAACAAAATCGACAGATGCATTTTTGGATTCAGATATTATATGATTGTACCTGATCAAAGGGTATCTCATGAATTAACTATGTTTCAAAGTAGAACACTTCTGAGGGCCATCTGTAGATTCAGCTACTCCCAGGGCAACAGGATGTGCGTGTAATGACAGTCCTAAACACTGCTAGAGGCTTCAGTGACACTTTCTGTTTTTGCTCTGACACGCTTAGACATATAAAAGCTTGCCTTCCATTATTTCTCCACTCCCTCAAGAGGACGGTGAACCACTTTGTAAGTGTGTGTCTGTGTTTAAAGCTATTACACATGGCAGCAACCTGTTTCGCTAACAAGGGAGGAGATGGAGGGAGAAAAAAAAGAAATGAAAGAAAGATGAGATAAGGAATGAGACAGCTGTCCTCCCCGTCAGTCTACCAGCATGACCCCCAATAATGGACTGTGGGAGACATACTGGCAACACCGGGACCCCAAAACGACTTCGCTCTCGGCGACTAACAGGCCCTGAAGCGACAATCAGCAGGAGAAACAAGAACAAAGCATTCTAGGCTGTTGTAATAAAAAGCTGAATATAGTCTACCAGTCATACTACCCTCTCACGATACCACAGGTCAATATAGTCTACCAGTCATATACTACCCTCTCACTATACCACAGGTCAATATAGTCTACCAGTCATATACTACCCTCTTACTATACCACAGGTCAATATAGTCTACCAGTCATATACTACCCTCTCACTATACCACATTAGAGAGAGAGACAGTAGGGAGAGACAGTAGTGAGAGACAGGACAGACGGCTTCACAAGCAGTTTCTCATTCACACAACACACATGCATGACAGTATGTGTGTGATTTGCAAACGTACTTTCTGCATTCATGACAGGTATGCTGCTCTTACAGTCTTCCTTGGAGAGGTCATCCTGACACCGCCTGTCTGGTTCCTGGGGACAAATGACGCTTCAGGTGGGGAATCCAGGAGAGGTGGTTTGGTCTCTAAGCCTCTGTCTTTCCCTCCTTCTATCTCTTTCTCCTTATTTCTTTCTTCCTCCCTCCCCCTCTCTTCCTCCATCTCTGCCTCTGTCTTTTCCTCCATCTCTCTCTCCATCCATCCAACGCCCTATCTCCCTGCCTGTGTCCCATCTGCCCACCCGCTAAGGGGTGTGTCAGAGACCCTAGGGCCCTTGTGGGGGTGTTGAACCTGGTGAACCCTGGAAGGAACCAGGACATGTGGGTGGTGTTGAACCTGGTGACCCCTGGAAGGAACCAGGACATGTGGGTGGTGTTGAACCTGGTGACCCCTGGAAGGAACCAGGACATGTGGGTGGTGTTGGACCAGGTGACCCCTGGGAGGAACCAGGACATGTGGGTGGTGTTGGACCAGGTGACCCCTGGGAGAAACCAGGACATGTGGGTGGTGTTGGACCAGGTGCCCCCTGGGAGGTACACAGACACAGAACTGACCCGGTACACAGTGTCCTGAACCACCATCTTCCGGTCAGTTCTGTTAATACCTGTGATCTTCAGCTGTTTGCCGTCACCAAAGAGGCCACACCCATCTCAGCTGAGTGCCGTGCTTGTGTACGTTGTCAGGACATGCAGGGGTCTCAGGGGAGAAGACAGTTTACCCTCCTCCCCGTCCCCCTCCTCCCTAATTACATCCCTCCCTCTCCTCTGATCAACCCCCACCCACTTGCATTCCTGTCCTAACATCCCTTCCCACTTTCTGCGTGCCTCCCGTCCTCCCCTGTGTTCCTCCCCCTCCCCTCCCTCCCCTCCGCCCACCTGCTGAGTGGCCAGTCAGAGACCCCCAGGGTCCAGGGGGAGGACCCGTCGCCACACACGCCTCACAGGAGCGGTGAGACAGGTAGAGGTGACACCTGTCTGCCTGTCAGAACATGCCTCTCTCTCTCTGTTGTCATGGCAACCCCGACCCTGAGAGACCGACTGTAAAACACTTGGGAGGCAAGAAGAAGGAGAAGAGGAATCAGGAAATAATGAGGAGGGGAAAAGCACCAACAGGCTGTGTGCTCGGACCGTGTTCCAGAGACCTGTCAACAGTGGGAATCAGAGAGGGTCTGCTGCACTCCTGTGATAGCTACATGTTATAGAGACCCAGAGTGAGACACACACACACACACCAACGAACAAGCGACACACATGTGACCCACATACAGAACCTCAGAGAGCAGGGAGAGGCAGAACACAGTGGTCCTGGCCGGAAACATACGACAACACACCTGGTGAATAATAAAGCCTCCCACTCCGCATTGAGCCGGCCGACTGGACCCTCTGAACACCAGCTGACGAGACACAGCAGCAGGTTACACACACACACACACATTTGCTTACGCATACCTGCACCACTATAACATTTGAAAGAGGACTTTAAAGAGAGAGAAATGCACACACACACACACACACGTATAAACACATGCAAGCACACACACACACATATTCAAACAAACAAATACACGTGCAAACATACACATACATACACACACACACATGCCATGCTTCCGTCATTCTCACTGATGCTTTGTGACAAAGCTGTCCAGGTTCCCGCCCCTTCTGTTTCATATTTCATACATTACCGGTCATACATTACCGGTCCTGCTTTCCGACTGACAACCACCAATCGGCCCGTTGCTTCACCCCTGGAGCGGGCCAATCAGATCAGCCAGAGGCAATGACCAATTAAACTCAGTCAGAGTGCCAAGAGCCAATGACAAGGCCAACTAACTGTCATTTACAATCGGAAATAAAAGAATTCATAAAGATTAAAACTAACTTTCACTGTGACATTGTACATCTCATAGGTTTTCTAGTTCTTGCGCAATTTTATATTATTTCAGAATGTTTACGTTTATTTACTAGATATAACAGGGTTTGTGTGCTTACTGTCATATTCATCATTAGGGTGCGACTTGTATTTGTGCGTTGGCGTCTCTGAGGAAAAAATGCAATTTGTATGTAAATGAATTTTCCCTAATACACATGTTCAGGACCATGGGGGAGCAAAAGACCCTCTGAGGTGCAATGCTCAAGGGCAGAATGGGCTAGCCGTACCCTCAGTGGGTTTACGGCTGTGTTAGGCCAACAAGCTGTAGCCTGTAGATGGTGCTAGAATAAGTGCCTGACCAAGAAACAGTGAATACCTCTCAGATTCTGGCCACATGGGGGCAGTCTTGAGGCAAACAAAAAAACGTGAGTGGCACAGAAGTTTGTATCAGCGGCTCTGTGGGAACTATTCTAAAAGGGTTACAGTGCAATTCATCACTGAGGAAACCACTGCAGGAATGCTTTTCAACTTTTTACACTGGTCCTATTGAGACACACAGTGAAGTGTTTGATAATGTTTGACACACTGTTTGAGACATTTATGTATTTGGTTGCTGTAGTAAACTTCACCATGATATTCTGAATGACCTCACCATGATGTCATTATCTACCTCACCATCTACTGATCACTACATAGACAGTAGTCATCTGAAT
Organism: Novumbra hubbsi; assembly: GCA_016801125.1. Taxonomy (NCBI): domain Eukaryota; kingdom Metazoa; phylum Chordata; class Actinopteri; order Esociformes; family Umbridae; genus Novumbra; species Novumbra hubbsi. Next base: position 27,188 of record JACXGK010003994.1, on the reverse strand, counting down.
GACCTCACCATCTACTAATTACTACATAGACAGTAGTCCTCACCATGATGTCATTATCTACCTCACCATCTACTGATCACTACATAGACAGTAGTCATCTGAATGACCTCACCATCTACTAATTACTACATAGACAGTAGTCCTCACCATGATGTCATTATCTACCTCACCATCTACTGATCACTACATAGACAGTAGTCATCTGAATGACCTCACCATCTACTAATTGCTACATAGACAGTAGTCCTCACCATGATGTCATTATCTACCTCACCATCTACTGATCACTACATAGACAGTAGTCCTCACCATGATATCATTATCTACCTCACCATCTACTGATCACTACATAGACAGTAGTCCACTACCATGATGTCATTATCTACCTCACCATCTACTGATCACTACATAGACAGTAGTCCACTACCATGATGTCATTATCTACCTCACCATCTACTGATCACTACATAGACAGTAGTCCACAACCCAACACTCTGTTCAACTGGATTGCCTGCAACCCGTCTCCTAATGGCAGGGAAGAATCAGGGCTTATATTGTGCTCCTTATGACGATACATCAGATTACGCAAGCATAACTTGAAATTACTCATTTAATTTTGGTGCTAGTGAGAAGGAGAAAAAAAGTAATGAAGACAGCTGAGATGATTAGGCCTCCGCGGATCACAACGTAACCTCCATTTGCCCATCAATTCCAAGGGGATGAGGGTGATGGTTGGTGGTAGGTTTTAAATTATTTAAAACGGTTTTATAATAACGTACCTTAATATAGTCTATTTGTTACTTGTGGATTCAATCAATAATCATAGATGACAAACAGAGTCCATCATGCTTGTTCGTCATGCAACATCACATTTACCAAATCATTGTTGTGTGAGTTTCCTGAGAGGAATACATTGCATTTTTATTCTTCTCTTTTAACAAGGTAAAGATTGATTTCCGTTTCTTAGGATCTGTTAACAAACTGCAATTACAACTAGCTGCACTTACTTCACCATCAACTGTAATAGGAAACAGCTCACACAAGTGTTTTTATTCATACATTTCCTGGTGTAAAATGACAAAACAGTCCTGTGGTTGGAAGAGACGTTTATACATGCCTACATGCATAATATATGAGATGTGCCATACATTTCCCTGTCCTCTGTTTTCGCCACCTGTTCATTAATATTCACATTCACATCTCAGAATATTTCCAGCCCAGACATAAAAAGGCAAAGGTAACTAAACAGAGTCACCCAAATAATAATAATGATAATAACAATTTAGGAGCAACTCATAATGAGACTCAGTGTGTATGGCACCCAAATGCCAGTATACACTCAACACAGCGTCTGGGCATGTTCCTGATGAAAAGGGGGATGGTGTCCTGAGGGATCCCTTCCCAGACCTGGATCAGGGCATCGGTGAGCTCATGGACAGTCTGTGGTGCTACTTTTAGGCCTTCGATGCAACAACACATTACTTACCAGAGGTTCTCAATTGGATTCAGGTGTGGGGAACGTGAGGGCCAGTCAAAGGCATGAATGTCATCGTCTTCCAGGAAGTGCCTACACACACTGTTAACATGAGGCTGGGCATTGTCCTGCACCAGGAGGAACCCTGGGCCCACCGCACCAGGAGGAACCCAGGGCCCACCGCACCAGGAGGAACCCAGGGCCCACTGCACCAGCGTGAGGTCTGACGATGAGTCTGAGGATTTCATCCCAATGACAGCAGTCAGGATACTGTTGACTAGCACGTGGAGGTCTGTGCAATCACGGTCTGTGGGATCACTTAGGGGACAATGAAGTAAAAAAAAGCATCAGAAGTCACAAGACGAGTTTTAAATGAAGCTTGACAGAGTTTATCTACAGGATAGCAGTAAGACAGTCCTTTTTACATTCTCCGAGAACAAAAATATCAAAAGATCTTGTGATCTTGTGAATTTCTTTCTTCTTATTTTACCTCATAGGCTAGAATGATCAACTTTGTTTATTGATAAACAATAATAAAAAAAGATTCACAGCCTTTTTGCCCCTTGCCAAGCAAAACAAATATTCAGGAAGGCAACAGGTGTGTTAAATGTCACAACTGTTTGATCATACAAGATGTGGGCGTGTGCAAAAGTAAATCTTATAATCTCGCCAAAATCGCTGTCTATTAGAGCCAAGACGCATAATTTACTCACACGTCATCAGAAACGTGCCTGTGGTGTGATATTGAATGTGACCCTTTCAGAGACAAAGCCAAGTCTCCCTCCCTGATTTCATTTTGTGGGACAAACAAGGATTTTAATGAGCTAACTTTGAGGTTAAGATAAATTAAAAAATTATTAATGGTTTTATTTCTCTAACGAGGCAGGTGAGCTGTCATCTGGAGAAAAGAGTATTACGGGTTCTAATCCTCAGTCTGTCAGGAAAACACTTAGTAGAAAGTGAGCTGGCAACCCAAGCTTGCTGATAACATGTTTGTGATATAAATGCCATTGAGCAAGGCCTCCCACAACATCTGTTCTTAATAACCTGGCGGAAGCCCTCTTTCAGATTCATTCGTTTTTTCGTGTCTGCTAACCTCTCAGGTAAAGGTAAACTGTTGCAGATGAGACGGGCTGAGACAGGCGTGGTCTACCATCCAATCAACCAATCTAAGACAGCCCCTTTACACACCTACCAACCAATCTAAGACGGCCCCTTAACACACCTACCAACCAATCTAAGACGGCCCCTTTACACACCTACCAACCAATCTAAGACGGCCCCTTAACACACCTACCAACCAATCTAAGACGGCCCCTTAACACACCTACCAACCAATCTAAGTTGGCCCCTTTACACACCTACCAACCAATTCAAGATGGCCCCTTTACACACCTACCAACCAATTCAAGATGGCCCCTTTACATACCATACCATACCTTTTCTCCGGGAAGTTTTCTCTGTTTTGTTCTGGCTGTCAACATTCCCACGGTGACCCTCCAATGATACTGGCTTCATTACAGCCCATTCCTCTAAACTGCATTTGAACAGTTGTTTGGTATGATTGTTTCTGTGTATGTGTTGATGTTGGTGTGTGGATCCTGGCCCAGCTGAGTTGACAATAAAGCCAGGCAGTGAGTGATGTGGTACTGGCCATGATAGCTGATCTGAATCGAATGTGTTTGTTCAGGGTCTTATGGAAGGTTGAACTCTGCAGTCAAGCAGGGAGTGTGTGTGCTTCAATAAGTGTGTTTGTTTGGGGTGAGTTTGTGTTTGTGTTGTGTTTGTGTGGGGTGGAGTCAAGCAGAGAGTGTGTGTGCTTCAATATGTGTGTTTGTGTGGGGTGAGTTTGTGTTTGTGTTGTGTTTGTGTGGGGTGTAGTCAAGCAGGGAGTGTGTGTGCTTCAATATGTGTGTTTGTGTGGGATGAGTTTGTGTTTGTGTTGTGTTTGTGTGGGGTGGAGTCAAGCAGGGAGTGTGTGTGCTTCAATATGTGTGTTTGCGTGGGGTGAGTTTGTGTTTGTGTTGTGTTTGTGTGGGGTGGAGTCAAGCAGGGAGTGTGTGTGCTTCAATATGTGTGTTTGTATGGTGTGGCCATCCGGGACATCAGCTTGCATGGCCACACACCAGCCCTCTAACTGACTGGGTGGCTGACTGACGACTGGCTGCCTGACTGGCTCCGGAGTTTACAGGCCAGGCTGAGTGGCTGACCGCCTGGTTTATTTCGTGACTGGCTGGGTGACTGGCTCCAGATCTTACGGGCCGGGGCCTTTTGGAGTGAAGCAGGATGACAGAGTGACCAGATGGGGACATGAATACTGCAGCAGGCCCCCAGCTTACACCCACTGGATGTGTGTGTGTGTGTGTGTTCGCACTTGTGTGTCTGTGTGTGTGTGTGTGCCTGCATGCTTGTGTGTGTGTTAGCCATCCCACCCCCCACCCCCCCGCTCCCATTAGCTTGCGTGCGGCACATTACCTCTACAGTCTGGCGCCCATAACCGACGCGGTGGTAGGGACGGTTTTCAGCCGAGTGGCTTCTAACGAGGTCACAGGGAGAGTCTGTCTGCAGGCCCGACAACCTCCCGGGAACCGGTCCGTTCTGGGTCTCTGCGGACCCACGGACGCGTCCTCAATGGCCTCCTCCTCTTCTGTGGCGCGGTAGTGTGTTGATGTGACCGGGCCCCGCTAGGCTGTGACCCGTTTGGGAAACATGAATAAATAATGGTGCCGCGTGTGTTGGTTTCTGTCCGGACCAGCAAAAAAAAATTCAAAAACCCAACACTGCCTACGCATCAATTCTCCAACTGTAATTTATTAATGGCCGGTGTGGCGGCCCAGCGGGCCTCGCGATCCGGGCCACAGGATTTTGTGGACTTCCTCGACAGAGGGGGGGGGGAGGCATAGAGTCGATACCAAGCCACCACTGTTGAGTGTAGTCAAAGAGCTGAGGACTATCATTAGAGGAACTCCTATCTGGCATCCCGGTGACAACGGCTTCGGCCCGGACAGACGAGGGAAGAAAAGGGAAGCTCTTGTGGACCCTTTAGATAACATTGCAACACAGTTTCAAAGACACCTGAGGAATGGCGACCAGTTCCTTAGGATCTTAGTTGAGCGGTCGTAATAAAGTAAAGGCCAACACACTGAAGTCTGTTACAAATGTATTACGTGGCATCATGCTTTTTAATACTCCTTCACATCTGAACGATCAAGTCTCAACGCTATCCCCATAATTTTTCATCACAAACATTGCATAAGTTTCATAAATCTTTTTGAATTGTTATTTTTCCCTTAAAACTATGCTATTTAAAATCCCCATAACAGAGAAAAAGTCAGAGGAAGTAATGGAGCCCAGAATACAGGCATCTACTTTCTCAAACAACCAAGCTGGAGGTAATTATCGTGGTCTCTCAACAAACAGAACCTTTCCTTTTCAAGGGCTTGGACTATACCAAGCCTCTAGACTGCATTTGGTCCCTGTGGACGTCTGGAATACAAGGCACGGGGCTTTAAATACACTTCCAGCACATTTAGTTCACAAAGACATCTAGAAGATCCAATAGTGTTGCCACATGCTTTTGAGAAAGAATTTGACTTAAGAAATGAATAAGAATTGGTTTCTTCTCAAATGTAATTCAATTAAATGCAAGATTTCTCATAGTTGGACCAAGCCATTAAAATTTCTCAGAGCCATTTTTGCTCATCTTTACCAAAAGGGCCAATAATTGTGTTGGCCAATGTAACTGACATTGATACGGCAGAATCAGGTGAATCTTCATTATTTTAAGATTCTGAGAAACTAAACAGTCATTCATGTAAGCATGAGGCTAAGCAGAAGCAATGACACTTGTCACCAGCAAAACACATCTAAACATGGATGAAATGACATCCCCAACTGGCGCAAATCAAATTTGACCTTGGGTTTTTCCACCTAAGTGAAGTAGTGTGTTCTACATCACTTCCACTGAGGTTGTGTGTTTTACCATTACTTCCTGGGAGGTTGTGTGTTATTCCCCTCTTCCAGCGATGTTGTTGGTCGTACCTAATTTCCAGTGCGACGTATTCCACCTCATTTCCAGTGACGTTGTGTGTTTCCGACTTCTTTCAAATGAGGTTGTGCGTTCCTCACTCCTAGCCAGGCGAACACTATGTGTCCCTGTGCTGCGTCTGAGGCACCAGGAAAGCCCCCAGAAGCCCTTGCATTATTCATGACCCCCTGCGGCAACACCCAGCATTAATCCTGCATGGCCCTGAGCCCTCCCAGTGCCCCACGAGGTAGAGGGTCTGTTCCTGCCCTCCCAGTGCCCCACGAGGTAGAGGGTCTGTTCCTGCCCTCCCAGAGCCCCACGAGGTAGAGGGTCTGTTCCTGCCCTCCCAGTGCCCCACGAGGTAGAGGGTCTGTTCCTGCCCATCCAGAGCCCCACGAGGTAGAGGGTCTGTTCCTGCCCTCCCAGTGCCCCACGCGGTAGAGGGTCTGTTCCTGCCCTCCCAGTGCCCCACGCGGTAGAGGGTCTGTTCCTGCCCTCCCAGTGCCCCATGAGGTAGAGGGTCTGTTCCTAATCCTGCATGGCCCTGGGCCCTCCCAGTGCCCCACGAGGTAGAGGGTCTGTTCCTCCACTCAGCTCAGTCACATCCAAGTAATTTTGTTGACCAGTAAACAGTGCACGTGTATGTATTAATATAGATATATTAATACAGATATATGAGTATAGATATATGAGTATAGATGTTCTGCACTTTTCCTTGACCTGTAGGAATCTGATCACGAGTAGATCTGTCAGCCAGATGCACATCAGTAAGTCAATGAATAAAACAAACCTGGCAAAGCTCGGGACAAACGTTCCCCCAAATGAATACCAAGATGGTACCAACACAGGCTCTTTCCTACCTCGTGCCCCTCATTAACACGCCCTGAAACCGACTCCTCCTCTGATTGGCGCTGTGAACCGACACGCCAGGATGCAGGATAACACAGAGAGGAAGTCTTTCTGACAGGGGACAGCCACTGACCCTCTCTGTCAGAAGATTGCCTCCTCCACTGACATGCACGACTGTATGTGTGTGTGAGTGTGTGTGCTTCTGTCGGTGTGTCATGCGTGCATGTGCCTTCGTGTTTGCGTGTCTGTGGTGTGTCTGTTTGTGTGCAGCACGGCGCTGTGTGTGAGGCCGTCGTGCACTCATGCCCGTTTGTGTGTGACGTCCTGAACGCCAGTCTCCACCGCAACGAGCCTGTCCGGGGAGATGGATTGTGTCTGGGTTGGGCCGACGTGCCGATGACAGCTGCCCGGCAGCCTTGCGGTTGTCAGGTCGACGCTCTATGACGGGAGGCTGACGACTCAATTTCCCGATGAGCTGGAGTGCTGCATCCCACACGCTTCCTTCGGAGCAGAGGAGGAAAGGTGTCTGTACCTTAGCCTCTCTTTAATTCTCCTTCCTCCTCTTTTTGTAGATCACACCTTTGCCCTCCATCTCTCTCGGCCTCATTCTCTTCCCTCTCCCTTGATCTCCCTCCCCCGATCTCTCACCCTTTTACTTTTATTCTATTCTGTGGTTTGATTAGTAGTTCACTTTGTCTGGTCACGTGGGATGTACAGGGTGAAAGGGAGGTTTAGGGTGTAAGGTATGAGAGCAAAGGACCGCAAGACATTCTTTTCACCGCTTCCTTGGAGGAAATGGGAGTCTAGGGAGTATATATATCTATGGTCAGAGATAACAAGTTGTGACATGAAGCTGAAGAGACCGATATCTGTGGAATAAGATGGAGGGTTGTGACATACGCTAAAGGGGACTGACTACGATATCTATGGCAACAGATGGAGGGTTGTGACATAAAGAGACATACTTATACGTAGGCTTGGCATTATGTGAAAACATGAACTTTTTAAAAAGTATCATGAAAATTGGTACATTTATAGTTTTGTGCCCTTTGACCTATAACATGACCTTGAGGGTACATACTATGATGTTTACAGCAAGGAATTTATTGGAATGTATTCAAAGTATATCTACAGATGGAGAGGTGATCCATTGATGTTTAGTAATTTAGAATGTAATTTAAGCGTACGCTTCATTTGTAAATTTCTTGATGTAGCATGGGTTTGAATCTCATCCACTCTTTCTGCACAGCACAAATGAATAAAATCCATCTTTATATAAGCCTAAATGTACAGAGGCCCAGTGTGCTTCATCATTCCATGAAATGGAAGACTATTGGATCTAGCAAAGACTCTTCTGTTATGTGCCCCCATAGGGGGTTTAACGCTTTTCCCTCTTAAACAAAGCAAAAGTACAAACCAGTACCTTGAACCCCAAACGTCACTTACCTAACAGGACCAAACTAGCCTGGCTATGTAGGACTTCTATCCAGCTGAATTAAGGAAAGGATTGGTTGATGAGGACTGGAACCAGCTGGGTGCAGTAATGAGTGGGAGTGGTCATTGACGAGTGGAAGGTGAGATTAATTAGCAGCACCTTCACAGAACAGAACCCCCACGCAGACACACACAACACTAGCAAGACACACACAACACTAACAAGATCGGGGGATGTTACATCCTCCTGCAGCTTGCCATTTGGCTGAACTTCTAAGTGACCAGACAAATAGAGCCTCGTTCTGGAAAATGACCAGGAATCCGCCTGGCAACCCTAACAGAGCTTCAGCGTTGCCAGAAGGACCAGCATTTCTTCAGCACTCAATCAGTCCTTCATGGTGGAGTGGCTACATGGAAGCCCCTTTAAAGTAAAAGCCATAACACGTGCCCTCTAGAGATTCTGACCAAATAACCTCCCCGACTTGAAGCCAACAGGGGGGACGAGCCTGGGGTGGCATCGGGTCGATTCTGTGGATGTCCTCGAGTGGACCAGACGTAGCCTGGACATGAGCCTCATGGAACATATGTGGGAAGAACCGAAGATTGCAGATCAATTATGTTCCACAACAATGCGACAGGTTTTAGAGGAATTACAAGGAAAAACTGCCAGGTGTATAAAATCCAGGTGTGTAAAACCTAATTTCAGGTGTAGCCCAAAGGGTATGAGGCTCTTATCACTGCAAATGACTCTTCTACAAATTTCCTCAAAAGTGTTTTTGCTTTGTCATCAGGGGACATTAGGTTAAGATTGATGGCATTTCTTTTAAGTTATATATAGTCTATATATATAGTCTATTACCCAACCAAACATGAAGAACGTGAGGGTGTGTGAATACTTCCCAAAGGCGCTAAAGATGGATGACCACGTGACTGCAGAATGCCTCGTGGAGAGGTTCCATTGTCAATGAGCCTCTAATACAAGACCCGATTCTAATCTGCTCATCTAACGTCAACCTCCACATCACACCCAAGCTATCAGATCACATAAGGAGCATTACTTGTCTCACCCTCAGAACAAAGAACCATGTACTCCTCTGGCTCTGATGTAATGACATATCACAACATGACTGGATTTATATGTAATTAGGAATATATCACGCTCGACACAGACTCCTCTCTTTCTCTTCTCTTTTTCCTCCTCTTTTTCCTCCTCCTCCTCTCTGTCTCCTTTTCTCTGGTCTTTCTCTCCTACACTCTGGCCTCCGCTCTTTTTCTTTGCCTTTTTCTCATTTTCTCTTAGGTCTTTCCTGGAAAGAGAATTGACTTCAGTCGGTATAATGAGAGACGGTGTGGGGTCCATATAGTGTCAGCAGGAGACCAGACATGGAGGCAGGAGATGGGAGAGAGATGGGTGAGGGGCAGAGAGATGTGAGGGAGAGATGGGAGAGAGATGGGTGAGGGGCAGAGAGATGTGAGGGAGAGATGGGAGAGAGATGGGTGAGGGGCAGAGAGATGTGAGGGAGAGATGTGAGAGAGATGGGTGAGGGGCAGAGAGATGTGAG
>JACXGK010003994.1:0-17742 GCA_016801125.1 Novumbra hubbsi | reverse complement strand
GTGAGGGGCAGAGAGATGTGAGGGAGAGATGGGAGAGAGATGGGTGAGTGGTAGAGAGATGTGAGAGAGAGGGGTGAGAGAGATAGGTGCGGGGGGAAGGAAGAGATGGGTGAGGGGGAAGGAAGAGATGGGTAAAGGAGGGTTAGGGAAGAGGGAGAGTTGGGGGAGTGGGGGACGGCAATGGGGAGATGGTGGAGAGATGGGTGAGGGGAGAGAGAGATGGGTGAGGGTAAGGGAGAGATGGGTGAGTGGGGGACGGTGATGGGGGAAGATGATGGAGTAAGGGTAAGGGTGAGGGTAAGGCAGAGATGGGTGAGGGAGAGATGGGAGAGGGGGAGAAATGGTAGAGATGGGGGGGGCGTGGAGAAATTGGAGGAGGAGCAAAAGCAGGAGAGTGGCGGAGGCGTGGGCGCTGAGGAGATTACAGGCAGCTGAACTGTGTTTTTAATGTGGAGAGAGGAGAGGATTGCTCTGCCACTCTTCTCCCACTAATCTTCCTCCAACCCTGGTTGTCTGAGTGGACCGGTGTCCCAAAGGACACTTCTGACCCAAACACGGTGCATCCCCAGATCACATTGGGGGGGACTAGAGCCCGCTGAAGTAAAAGCATGACTTGGTGACTGTTTCTCCATATAGTGACTTGGTGACTGTTTCTCCGTATAGTGACTTGGTGACTGTTTCTCCGTATAGTGACTTGGTGACTGTTTCTCCGTGTAGTGACTTGGTGACTGTTTCTCCGTATAGTGACTTGGTGACTGTTTCTCCGTATAGTGACTTGGTGACTGTTTCTCCGTATAGTGACTTGGTGATGACATTTAGTCACTGGTCAAAAGAAGTGCACCATAATCAGAACATGGATCGATAAAAGGGGTTGGGCATTAACCGTAAGGTTGAAAGATCAATCCCACAAATGCCAGAGCCGGCGAGGGAAACAAGTCCTTCTGTTACTGAGCGATACCTTCACTTGTGTAATTTGGAGGTGTCGGGTTGCAAGTGGAAGTTCAATTTCAGTTGGACCCAGTGTGCAAGTGATGAATAATATGACATGGTCCTTTAATATGGAGCCGTTGAAGCATCATTGGAATATTGTAAATGTCTCTATTATAAACTTATAGAAAATCTTCTACTAGTTACTGTCGGGAATGACTGCTAAAAACGACTACAATTTGTTTTGATTAATTGGTGCTTGATTCCCTGGTTTGGCGTGGCAATTTTTTTTGGAGAAGGGGCACTTTCTCTTGTCAAATACAGTTTGTAATGACATTTGGCAAATACTGTTTGTAATTTAAATTGGCAAATAAAATTTTTAATTTCATCTGGCAAATACTGTTTTTAATTACATTTGGTAAATATTGTATGTCAATTATTATAGAAAATGCTGTATGTATTTTAATTTAGCCAATTTTTTTGTAATTTAATTTGGCAAATACTGTGTGCTTAATTTCGTAGGCTTGTATCATGATGGGTGAAACTTTTTTCGAATACGTGTATTATTGTGCTAAAACATTGGGTGAGCTTGTAAAAAATTAACCCAACGTCAGCAACATTATGATAATACTGTTTCACACCCCTTTGTCCTGGCAGAGGGGCTTGTCCTTTTGTCCTGGCACAACGGGCTTGTCCTTTTGTCCTGGCACAACGGGCTTGTCCTTTTGTCCTGGCACAACGGGCTTGTCCTTTTGTCCTGGCACAACGGGCTTGTCCTTTTGTCCTGGCACAACGGGCTTGTCCTTTTGTCCTGGCACAAGGGGCTTGTCCTTTTGTCCTGGCACAACGGGCTTGTCCTTTTGTCCTGGCACAACAAGCTTGTCCTTTTGTCCTGGCACAACAAGCTTGTCCTTTTGTCCTGGCACAACAGGCTTGCCGTGCCACTGTGACCCAATTCCCTCTTTCCCTCTTTTGGATCATGGACACTTGTTGTTTATGTGTCTCACCTGTCTCCCTGACTGTTCTTGGTATGCCCCTCTTTTCCCAGTGCCCAGTTCTGTCCTTTCCCAGTGCCCGGTTCTGTCCTTTCCCAGTGCCCGGTTCTGTCCTTTCCCAGTGCCCAGTTCTGTCCTTTCCCAGTGCCCGGTTCTGTCCTTTCCCAGTGCCCGGTTCTGTTCTTTCCCAGTGCCCAGTTCTGTCCTTTCCCAGTGCCCGGTTCTGTCCTTTCCCAGTGCCCAGTTCTGTCCTTTCCCAGTGCCCGGTTCTGTCCTTTTCCAGTGACCAGGTCTGTCCTTTCCCAGTGCCCAGTTCTGTCCTTTCCCAGTGCCCAGTTCTGTCCTTTCCCAGTGCCCAGTTCTGTCCTTTCCCAGTGCCCAGTTCTGTCCTTTCCCAGTGCCCAGTTCTGTCCTTTTCCAGTGACCAGGTCTGTCCTTTTCCAGTGCCCAGTTCTGTCCTTTTCCAGTGACCAGGTCTGTCCTTTTCCAGTGACCAGTTCTGCCTTTTTCAGTGCCCAGTTCAGTAATTTCCCCATGTATCTTGTCAGTCTTGTTTGGTGTATGTCTTATGTTTCAGTTGTTCCGTCCTGTTGGTATTGTTTCCTTTGGTCATAGTTCTAGTTATTTCATTACATGTCCTTGGTTCTGTCCTGCCTCGTCAACTGTGACAGAAACTATGGTCACCAAGAACATAAATAGAACAGCGCATGTCTGGTTACACAGAAAAGTTGTGCTGCATCTCAAAGCAAATGTTTGCTAATTGGCCTGTCGCCATGACATTTAGATGTTGACCAATATAAATGGTTTCTCCCTTTTCCATCAAAATAAATATACCTTTGATATCTTTTTTTCTTACTGGTTCCTGGTAGGTGTATGAATTCTCTACAGCATTCAGTAACTATCAATTTTGCTAGCCTCCTATCGGGTGAGAAACGTTCCGTGTAATGTCTCGATGACACTGGCTGCATACAGAAAACATGTTGCTACTTCCTGAACTTTTGTTCCAGTAAGCTGGGATTTTGGTGGTCGGAAGTGATTACTAAGTGATTACTAATCAGTGATTAGTCAGAAGTGAAAGATAACAAAGATGTAAATAGTGGGTTTAGCAGAAGTGGAGCAACAATTGAAAGGCCAGGTCTTCTATCTGGCCTTTCTGGGCCGTCAGAGCTGCTCTAGTGAGAGTCCAAATATAAACAGTATGTGTGGCATGACCCGTTTAACAACTGATCAGAAGCTGGGCTCAATAATGGCACTGATACCCTGTCCTGTAATTGCAAACTCCTACTACGTGCTTTTCCTAATCTCCCGGTATGTGAACACTGATCAAAGGTTTGTATTGAGTTATCAAAGGTCTGATCAAAGCTTTGTAAAAAAGCTATAGTTGCAAATCTTTTAAATGCACTGAACTGGGAAAGATAGATTAGTCACAAAGTTATGCCAGCTTGATTACAAGTCAAATAACGTACTTAATAATCTTACTTGCAACTCCTAATTTTAAGATGACAATTTACCAAAAATGATTGTGTTTATTTTTACAAGGGCATTGCACAAGTCAACAATATAAGTAAAAATCATGGTAATATTGTGTAACATTTAAAGAAATGTATTTTCCCAATATACCTTTACTTCACCCTTTTTCGAAAGTATGCAATTATTTTACCTCATTGTAAAGTTCAAGAACACTTCTTTCTAGGAGACACAACACGTCTATTAATCCAGTGCATTGGGGCCTGTTCACCAATCACCTAGTCAGCGCATGGTTTAATTCTGGCCAGGACACCAGACATCCAGCCAGTACGCCAGACATCCAGCCAGTACACCAGACATCCAGCCAGTACACCGGTCATCTAGCCAGTACACCAGACATCCAGCCAGTACGCCAGACATCCAGCCAGTACACCAGACATCCAGCCAGTACACCGGTCATCTAGCCAGTACACCGGTCATCTAGCCAGTACACCGGTCATCTAGCCAGTACACCGGTCATCTAGCCAGGACACCAGACATCCAGCCAGTACACCAGACATCCAGCCAGTACACCAGACATCCAGCCAGTACACCGGTCATCTAGCCAGTACACCGGTCATCTAGCCAGTACACCGGTCATCTAGCCAGTACACCGGTCATCTAGCCAGTACACCGGACATCCAGCCAGTACACCAGACATCCAGCCAGTACACCAGACATCCAGCCAGTACACCGGTCATCTAGCCAGTACACCGGTCATCTAGCCAGTACACCGGTCATCTAGCCAGTACACCAGACATCCAGCCAGTACAACAGACATTCGGCCAGTACAACATCATGGAAGGGAACATGACTTTCTTTCACACAGTTGGACACCCAGCCAGTTGGACACCCAGCCACAGTTGGACACCCAGCCACAGTTGGACACCCAGCCACTGCCCGGTAAGCCGATCCGACTCAAGATGGGTGTTTATTATGTCTCTGAGACAGTCACATCTCTGAGTAGAATTCTGAGCTTTAGACCTCCTACGCCTTTTTTCTGGAGATCTGAGAGGTTTCGACAGCTGTATAATCACTCTACTGCTGGGCTAGTTTCAATGTATTGCTTATACCTATCGCATCCTGTTAGATAACATCCTCCAGGAGTGTATCACTCTAATTGGGACAGGCGGAAACAGCAAGCATCTGATTATCAGAACGCATACGATGCAGAGACGTGGTCTGCAAGCCATGCTCAGGTTCTTACTTATCCTACGTTAGGTTAGAAGCACATTGGGATTTACTTGGGATCTAGCTCTGCACTGTTGCATTGGCCTGCTAATCTCAGCAGGCACTATGGTAGTGTCGACCTGTGACCTCTTAGGCCTGTTAGTCATAACATGCATCCCAGGTTTACATTCTAAATGTCCACCGAATTCTGACCTAGTGCACTACATTGGGCCTTGGCCATCATGAAAGGTAGGGAACAATATAGGAGATATGGTGCCATTTGGAATGCCAGAATGCTCCAGTGGGAAGGAGCCCTGTGTCTCTGGGAATCGATTTCAGCTTCTGTCTGTCTCTCTGGTCCTGGGTCAACTTCAGCTTCTGTCTGTCTCTCTGGTCCTGGGTCAACTTCAGCTTCTGTCTGTCTCTCTGGTCCTGGGTCAACTTCAGCTTCTGCCTGTCTCTCTGGTCCTGGGTCAACTTCAGCTGTCTCTTTCTTTGTCTATTTAGGTTTCTGTCTCACAGCCCAGTTGGGGGAGAACTCCTTGCCCGAATAATGGTGACACAAGGGGAGATCGAAACAGCAAATAGCATACATAATAATGGGTAGAGACACAGGGAACGGACACAGAAGTGCCTCGTCAGGGGCTGCAGGGAACGGACACTGTGACAGTGTTCTGGGCCCTGGAGGGCATTTACTAACCAAGTGTGGCAGAAGAAAATTAATCAAAACTGAACTTTAAAAACCCCCGGGGGCCGGGGAAAGGCTTCCCACTCTTTATTCTCTACTTCTACTTCTGCTGCCAGGTACTGCTTCCCTGGGGCCCTTTTATCCTCCACAGACGAAGCCTGATTGAGGGCAGATGTGCCTCGTCAGGGGGTGGCAACTGGGCTGCATTTAAGGATCGCAGCCGGGCTGTGTTCAAGGGCCCCAGGTGGGAAAGCAGCTGGGCCAGGTGGTTTTCCCTGTAGCGTTTGCCTGCCGCTGATGCAGGAACCGGTGTGTTTTAGCTACAGTGTGTAAATATATACAGTACAGATATACATGCAGGTACTGACGCAGGGTCTCAAGCGGTTCCAACGTCTCCAGGAATGGTAGGTCGTCTTCAAAACTATTGCGTGCATCCATTTTTGTTCAGAATTTGCATAGCAAGCTTACCTGAAAACCAATGAAATTAATGTTGTTAAACGTTGAGGCTATTGAACAGACATTCCTCTGTTTGTTCTTCCGTTTCATGTTTACTGTAGATGTACTGGATTGTTCCTGATGTGAGCCAGTGGCAAAAACTTTTCCTGCTGCTTCTTCTTGTTCCGATTTTTTCATTTGCCGCAATATCCACACACGGGCGAAGGTCACGGAATATACCCGAACCACGGCAACAACAGAACACAACCGAAGACAAATACGGTGTTGTCTTTTCAGTCGGGATGGTGTGTGACTCATTAAAGGAGAGTGGTGCAGGAGCAACGCCAAGGTTGTGGGTTTCATTTCTGTGGGAAACCTGCGGTGAAATCTGTGTTTGTTCACACATTCGCTGGACCAACTGGACTGAACCATTGTGCTTCGACACAAACACACACACACTGAGCTCAAGGTCAGTCTGCAATAAACAAACGTGTTTGCGTTTTACCATAAAACCTGCGGGCCATTGGGCCTGAGGCTCAGGCTCTCTGTGGGAGGGAGATGGTAAACTGAGGCCCAGCATGGGCTTATTAGGGACTGCAGATTGCTGGTCCTCATCATGCACACGGTCTATTTATGCCTGTCAGTTGTCTTTTAAATAATGTATATCTGTCTCCGTAGAAAGCTGCTTTTCAAACGCACCTGGCCCCCGCTAACCTTGGTGCTGTGTGTGTGTATGTGTGTGTGTGATGTAACATTGGTTTGCCAATGTGCATATCAAACAAAAGGTTTGGCGGGAATTATTTTATTGGCGGGAAAGTGGCTTGACTTACCGAAGACCCTAACAGTCCGGATAAAACAATAATAAATACTAACAGACATAAAACACAATGGGTTTCCTGAACTCTGTGTAGAATTACAATCTGAACCACTCTAAAAAAGCCAAGTACTAAATCAGGGTCCCTGTGAATTGGGTACACTCCTTGTTGCCAATACATCACAGTTTGTTTGCTTATCCAAATTTGATCAACGTGGGCTGAATCTACAGTACACAAACTAGTTGGATGGAAACATGAATTCATGTTTGCCTTTAATGTAAAAACGTCAACTAAACCACCGAGTTATTCTTTGACTTTGGAAGACTTGTGGTGCTAAAATGGCAGGTTTTATTGCGCAATAAACTTGAAGTAAGCAGAATCTGCACAAGCTTGTTTATAACATTCCAGATGTTCTGTATGTTTGCTCCAAAAAAAATGTTTTCTTCTATTGCACGCTTTACCCTCGCGCTGTCCTTACGGGTCGATGTGTCCGGGCCGGGCGAGAGGCGCTGTAGCGCATCATCCCGAGCCGGAGCTTTGCACTGTCCTCGGGCTGAACGCGGCCTTGACGTTACGACAAGCCACGTACGAGACGGGGGTCGTAAGGTAACGTGCGATTCCACGTGATATTTGCTAGGTATTCTCTCTCTGGCTAAATGCCGCATAGCTTAGCAAGACCACGTGAACGGGTCAACATACTACTAAGGGGTACCAACTGCGACAGGACAGTGATTTCTCACCGTCCCACAAGGTTTAGCGACCAGATGTACTCGGGCTGACACGTTAAGACAGGTGAGTGTTATCATTAATGTTTCTGTCATGGACGCGGCAGGACTGGACTCGCCTCCGGCTGTGGAACGATCGCTCCGTCTGCCGTTCTGTGTATCAGACTACGGCTGCTGGCGAGGCCACCCTCACTTATGCTGTTGAGGCAAAATACCATCTGGTGTCCTGGTAAGCTGCTATCCCCTCAATCGTTTCTGTATCTCAAACCCTGAGTTCAATGTATCAGAGTCTGTGGAGCATTTGGTCTCCATTCACACGAGGACGGCATTGTCAGACATTTCCTAGTAGCTACCGATTTCGGACTGATGGACAATCATAGGCGCTCACACGTCAAAGGTGGCTGGTTTGATGGTAACAAGGGCGTGTTTCCCCGGTGTAGCAAAACAGCTGATAATGTTGTGGTCGCTTGGGGTTTGGGGGGCGGGGTTAAGGGAAACGCTGCTGGATACCCATTGGACTGATGCGCCGAGCAGCCTTTGATGATAAGCTGTTTAAGCATCAGACACTCATGTCTTGCCTGAACAGCCTTGGTTACCGGTGCATGTGGTGACATGTATATCCAGGGCTCTGCCTCTTTCACATGCTTACTTAAGTAAAAGGAACTTTTAAAATGTATGTGTGTTTGTGTGTGGTGAGCTGTGTTATGGTGTGGGTGAGGAGTTTGTGAGGTGTGTGTGAGGAGTGTGTGAGGAGTGTGTGAGGTATTGGGTGCCGTGGGCGTCTACCGATCAGCCAGTGTCAGCAGAATGAAGACTCTTATGCTTCAAGGGAATGAGCCTGATGTCTTTATTTTCAGTTTCACACCAACACACCCGTACAACATGTGTGTGTGTGTGCTTGGGTGAAACAGAACAATTAAAAACACCCCCTATTTGACAAAATACCAATTTGGGAAAGCTAGGCACTATGCCGACAAGAGAGAGAAAAGCAAACAGGGCTAATATTGCCCAGCTCAAAAGCTCAATAGTCACAGCATTTTATTTGCCATGGTAATTACCACTCAGTTCAGGGCTTAGAAACCTAATTGCATTTTCACATTTTCAGTGCAAATCATATGGGAGAATGTACTTATCTACCTATGAATAAGTACTACAGAAAAATAATATTATGGTGGTTGTTCCAGTTGTATTATTATCAATCATCAACCCCTTCTTTCTGAGAGAACATTATTTCCATATAATGACTAATGAATTAAAACCATTGTTATATTGGTAATTATTGCTGATTACTTTCATCAATCAATAGATTAAATAAATAGAAATGCACATGAAACAGCATGAATATAAACGCCACAAAACAAGACATGTTCATGTTAGTTGAAATCCTACAATACCATCAGTGCATTCTTTCTTAGAAAATACTTCCCTGAAGTAAATTTGCACAAAGATTATTAGTGTAATCTGGGAGTGAATCAGACACGAATAAACGATATAAATGACTATTTCAGGCCATTTGGCTGATCAGGTTCTTCAGTAGGCACAAACATTCCTATCTGAAGAAACTTCAGAAAGTCTGAAGAATGGAATATTTAACACCGAATGTATCTCCGTGAATGAGATTAATTAGTCTTAATTAAATAGATGATGAAATTATTTGATGCCTTTATCATATAATGACTTAAATGTACCATCATTGAATTCCTGAGGTAGAAATGGATTCTCTCAGATAAAGCCCTAAGTGGATAACGGGTGGCCCCATTTCAGGAATTTAGGGGCCGTGGCCCATAAATCTAAGGAGTTTAGGATTAAAGTGTTATTTGAAATTACTTTTTTTTACCCCAAAATGAACAAAATGATCTGGGTCACGGGGGATAGAAAGTGAGCCTACATCCTTACCCAGGCTTTTGAAGATCGGCCTACCCATTGTCTGACCACTAGAAAGCCCAGTTGTAGAGTTTTAAATGCGGGAGACCTGGAAGTCCTGCTAGGAATGATGAACACAGAAGGTTGATTTGTACCCCAATGGAACTGCTCTTCAAATGAATAAATAAATAGTCCTGGGTTGGGTTTAAACCAAGATGTTTAGTAACAGTTTGTTAGGTAGTGTCTGGAGCATTCAATGTTGAATATTCACGTTAAGGTTGAAACTATTCATAAAATGGTGTGGGCTATATTTTCCTTCTCACAATATAGTGCTGTTAATTCTAAGTACGTTTTTTAATAACTTTAAGACATGTCCTTTTTAGACATTTATAGTGGAGACGTACTACCGTCTCCAGTGTCAAATTTAGATATCTGTGTTTTTACCCATTTACCTTTTGTCCTGAAAGTTTCCTGAAGAGGGTGAGTATTGGAGATCCAGAAAGTCATTATGGATAAAAATATCACCAACATGCAAAGACAAAACCAAAGGCCCTGCCCCAACTTGAATTCCATCACAGTTCATTGAGGGGTGGACGGTTGATGGGAGTTTGAAGCGAGAAGGTAAAGAGATATAGAGACATCAGGCAGCTTTGGCTAATGCTTTCTAATACTATAGGAGAACCTAAACTAGATCTATTGAAGCGTTTGGAATAGCTATATAGTCTATTAACCCGTGAGCAAGATTTAGAAGCAAATATACATTTCTTTAGGCAGAATAAAACCTAAACTGATTTACAGTAAATGGGAATAATCACAATATCATCATTAACGGTAAATAATCTTAAATAAGTATGATGAGTAAACTATCAGATAACAACACTCATCTTTTTTGTATAACATTTGCAGCCTGACAAATCAGGCAGCATCTGCAAGCAGGTCAGTTCATGTGGATCCAGGAAAAAGTCCCACCATGTTCAGGGATATAAAATGGATCAGATCAACTCTTTATTTGATTTTAGTAAGATATCTTCTTATACTGTCCTTTTTCCCATTTATACATTCTTTGGAATTGTTGCTAGTTTTTATTGTTGTGAATATCTTTGCTATCATTTTTTTGTCTTCATATTCTTCTTAATGCTTGCTGTGTAGATGTTGCGTACCATGTCACAAGAACCTTCCTGTTTAGAATGACGCTATGTTATTCAGTGAATCCGACAACTAAAAAGTGGTTAACTTTGAGATCCAATACAGAGTATATTGATGTGGCGGCAGGCCGAATTAGAAAAGAAAAATACATTGGATAGAGGTTTATTGATTATTCTATGTTTGTCATGGACAGCTTTGTTAAACTTGAAAATGTCACGAGGTGCCGAGGATTGTGACAATTATGTGCTCATCATCCTTGCAACAGTCAAGCAAAAGGAGTTTCAATGAATTTTGGTCGTAGTCACATCCCATTTGAAACGTTTTAGGAAATTCCATTTATTTGTATGCTTAGCGCTCACAAATGTGCATCGTTTAAAACACATTTTCACAACTAGCCGCCACAATGACAGCAATATGTCCCTGTACTGAATGAGAGGGTAATCAAGTTTTTAGTGTATTGTTGGACGAAAGGGGGTCTTGTTCTTTATTAATACGACGCATTACGATGTCGTTGTAGCAGTTCTCCATCTGTATTGTTTCATGGAATTTTCTTGTATATAATCAAACAAACGGTAAATGGGTATGACCTTACCTACTGTTGCCGTCTCAGTTACAAAGCTTTTTCACATCAACTTTCCCGGGTGTTACTTAGTGTTTTCCATGCTTAGTATTAATGTGTGGTTATCATGTTGTTACCCAGTTGTTTCTTCTTTGTTTTTACGTTGTCTGGAAATAATCAAGTTATTACCTGGTTGTTTCCATCCTGCCAAATAAAGTGCTAGCCTCAACTAAACTAAACTCCCGCATTCTTGAGTGGAGGCATATAATGTTCTTATGCCAAAGCTACTCCTCTCCCAGACATGTGTTTAGCATTTTCATAATGACCCTGATCGATAAAGGAAGACACGTCTTTAATGTCTCTGCACAGCTCCACAATGAATCCTTGTCGGTCTGTCGACCCTGCTTCACCTCTGCAAGTTTTACCAGAACTAACATCAATCCTTTCTTAATTCCAACTAATTCCTTCTCTCCTTTCTCTCTCGCTCTGTACTTTAAAATCTGCAGTACTTTAGGGTTATGGTTACTAGGCTACTAATAATAGTGTAGCGTGTCATTTGGGACTAAAAAGTTACAAAAATAGAGAGGGTGGTGTAAGATAAAAGGCCTGGTGCATTTCCGCTTCTCTGCTAATAGAGGCACTGTAGAGACATGGACAGAATTGTTTCGTCTTTTGTTTGGTCAACCTTGTGGGAAGAATGCAAATAAAATGTCCGGTCTTTTGAGGCCCTGATACACTACCAGCCCGTAGGTATCTGGCATTGCCATATTAAGTCCATGAAAACTGTTTGTATTACAAGATTTGCTGATGTCAAAATCTCAATGGCAGACCCACATCTTCAAAATATAGCTTTAACCAGGGATGTCCAACCCTGTTCTTGGAGATCTACTGTCCTGTCGTTTTTCTCTCCAAATCAAATTTACACCAGATTCGAATGATTAGCTGGATAATCATATTAGTCACAAATGGGGTTGAACTTAAGTACCAGACTGAACATCATGGTTTCAGAGTCGCAGATGGAATGTTATGACTTTTGGAGTAGCAGGTGAAACGTTATGTCTTCTGGAGTAGCTGGTGGAACGTTATGTCTTCTGGAGTAGCAGGTGGAACGTCATGTCTTCTGGAGTAGCTGGTGGAACGTTATGTCTTCTGGAGTAGCTGGTGGAACGTTATGTCTTCTGGAGTAGCTGGTGGAACGTTGTGGTTTCCGGAGTTGCAGGTGAAATGTTACCATAACATGATGCTAATGGCAAAGCTATACATGTCGCAGCTAAAGTGTGTATACCAACACACCAAACCAGCACATTGTCAGTATTTGGATGGCAGCTCCTGCCTGCTTATCTAAAGCCACATATGATAAATAGAATAGGACAGAGATGAAAGAAAGGACACGTTTCTCTTTCCATCCGTCTCTGATCCAGCGGGGGAGATGATGGATGGAGTAATACCATCTCTCTTCCTCCCTTCCCTCCTTCCTCTGACTTAGCGTTTATTGTGCACTTTAGATTCACTTATCGTCAGGCCTTAGGGTTCTCCCAGGTTCTCCCGGGTTCTCCATCCTTCCCCTCCTCTCCTCCTCTCTTCCCCACTCTCTCCCTTCTCCCCTCCCTTATTCTCTATTCAGCTATCCTCTCTGCAGCCTCCTCTTTTGCCAGTGGACAAGGGAATTCTCCTCTTCCCTTCCTTGTCGAGGGTTTGATCGACGGTCTGTGTCTGAGGCGTTAAAGGCTTTCTTCAGGCATTTTCGCTTGTGACAGCAACTTTGTAGGTTTATCGGAGGCCGTCGCTGTACGCTGGATCGGAGGTTCCAACCTGGGTCCAAAATAACTCTTTCCCTATGAGGTAGCAGTACCTCAACAATATGAGATAGATATTTTCTTTGCGTAGTTATTGAAAATGTTTTACTTGAACACTTAATTATTCACTAACCTGACTCTTCAATATACTCACTGGCGCATAATTATCTATGCTGTGCCCACTGTAAGTGTTAAAGGGGAACTAAAGCACGTTCCAGGATTTTTCATTGGGTTGACATGTTTGACTGTCTGTCATACCGTGAGGCTTTCTCACTGACGGACACTGAGGAATAGCGAAAGCATGCGCCGATTATGCATCCTTCCCGTCAGGTTATGCATCCTTCCCGTCAGGTTATGCATCCTTCCCTGTCAGGTTATGCATCCTTCCCGTCAGGTTATGCATCCTTCCCTGTCAGGTTATGCATCCTTCCCGTCAGGTTATGCATCCTTCCCCATCAATGCAGCACATCGCACATCTGTGGAAAACTGTGCCTTTTTGACTGTCATGTTTCGGTGCTTCTAAACGTTAATACTCAGAATAACTCTTGACATGTGTTGCATTGTTTGATCAGCTGTGTGTGTGGGTTGTCTGTGTACGTCGCCAAACTTCCTTGTTTTCTGCTGACAAAAACCCAAAACACGCAGAGGCACATATTTGACATTTCCTACGCTAAACGTTATTGTTTAACCTTCAGATCAGTCACTGTTTCCCTTCTCACACATTCTCACAACAAGGGGAGCCCTTTCCCACTACACTTGCCAAAAGACATATTTTGTTTGGCTACTAAGGTTTTCGCAAAAGGTTGTCACCACATTCAAGGTGGCAAGTGCACCTTTTTCCTAGACTAGGCTTAAACCGTGAAACCGGCCCAAAGAGTGTATTGTTTATCAACTCACTCCCATTCTCTTCTCTAAACGAATTTCTCATTCATAACTGGTGATTACAAGGTTATAAGGTTCATGGTTACATTATTATTGTTGAACATCGTGGTAAATTATCTTTGATATTTGATTAGTATGTAGGCTACATTTAATATTTTTTTCTTGCATATATTTTTCTAAACTGTCTGTGTTCTGATAGATATCATGATGTTCTTTTGCTCCCTTAGTCATATTTATGTAAGCGCGGTTGTGTATTATTTTATTGTAGAGGAACAGGTTGTAGTTTCTGCTATTTTCTCAGTATCTTCATCTTCATTCTCTCTCAGGTTTTCCATTTTCCCTCTGTCTGTCTCTCATCTGCTCCTCTCATCTCTGTCCTTCTCCTCCTTCTCCTGCTCCCTTCCTCCCTTGCTCAAGCCCTCCCTAGCTTTTTTCCTCTCCCGGCTTATGTGTTCCAACGGATGGCCCGGGGGTAAGGCATTTAAAGCAGAGGATTGACAGAACTCACAGAACTCAAAGAATGGACAGAACTCACAGAACTCAAAGAATGGACAGAACTCACAGAACTCAAAGAATGGACAGAACTCACAGAACTCAAAGAATAGACAGAACTCACAGAACTCTGTATCCTTGACCAATTCCAAGGGCATCTAGGCGTCTTCAGATTAGAGATAGTAATTCTAACATTGTATAATTATGTAGTAAATAGTGGTTGTGTATTACACACACACACACACACACGTACACACACCTGTCATAAACAAATGATTGCAGCCCTGCGCCAACTGACAAACAAAACAAGCAAAAAGTCCCGGTAAAAACTTGGTTTCATATGTATACACAGCATGACACAAATGACATTGTCTTTCATCTGACATTTCACTAAATCAGAATGTAGAATAAGACAGGAGCTCTGTCGAGATGACAGTGATGCTATGATGAAACTCACTGAACAGTTACGATGCAATCGTCTTACACCATGGTGTGTGGGTGTGTTTTTGTGCGTGTGTGTGTGTGCGTCCCTGTATCATGAATGTCTAATTTACTTCCCCTGCAACTAGCCCTTGAATAAACTTAAAATGCAAATCACCACCTCACAATCATCAGAAACTTGACTTTCTTCAGAATTCCCAGGAGTGAGGCTGCTATTCTTCTGATTCCTTGTCTGAATTCCATGAAGAATTGAAGGACAACGGCAGATAAAACAACTATCCATCTGGTGGAGCTTCCCTCCATTCTGTCCTCTCTGCTCCTTCCATTCCGTCCTCTCTCTTCCTTCTATTACTTCCCCTCTCCTTCTTCTATTCTCTCTCCTCTCTACTCCTTCTAATCTCTCCCCTCTCTCCCCCTTCCATTCTCTCCCCTCTACTCTGTCCTGCCTCTCCCTTCTCCTCCTCTGTCCTGCCTCTCCCTTCTTCTCCTCTGTCCTGCCTCTCCCTTCTCCTCCTCTGTCCTGCCTCTCCCTTCTCCTCCTCTGTCCTGCCTCTACCTTCTCCTCCTCTGTCCTGCCTCTCCCCTCTCTGTTGTCTTGGTGACCGGTGCATTCCAAGTAGATGGCTGACGACAACGATGATGAAGATTATGATTATTCCAGTTTCTGATTGAGAGATGCCTCTTGTGGAGCTGGGGGATCCCAGTACTAATCTGTATCACATTGACATGACAAGCACAAAGAAACACACACACACACAATGGCAGATACATTGTTGTGAAAGGATACTACGTCACTACACTTTTTAAAGTGAAAAGATACTGAATCATTACACTATTAAAGCGAAAGGATACTAAGTTATGTCATTACGCTAATTATGTGAAATGATACTGAGTTATTGGAATACCTAAGTTAAAGGGATACTGAGTAATTACACTAATTAAAATGAAAGGATATTGAGCTGTTAAACTAATTAAAATGAGGATACTCATTTAGGATACTGTGTTATTAGAATATCTAAGAATAACGAAGTTGATACTGAGTCAATACAATCATTAAAGTGAAAGGATACTGTGTAATTAGAAAAACTAAATTAAAAGGATACTGAGTCATTACATTAATTAAATTAAATGGATAATGAGTTATTTGAATAACTAGTGATACTTAGTGATTGCACTAATTAAAATGAAAGGATATTGAGTCATTACACAAATTAAATAGAAAGGACACTGTGTTATTAGCATGAGGTGAAGTGTTGCTGAGTCATTCAAGTAATTAAGGTGAAGGAATACTGAATCATTAGAATAAGGTGAAGTGATACTGAATCACTTGAATCATTTTGGTTGAAGTGATACTTTGTCATTAGCAAAAGGTGAGATTCTACTGAGTCATTAGAATAATTAGGCTGAATGGAAATTAAGTAATTAGCATAAAGTGAATTAATGCTGAGTCATTAGAATAATTAAGATGATTAGCATCATGTTGTGTGTTTGCAATATTAAGATGTTTGGACTCGGGGAGAGCAGAGGAATAACCTTAGTATTCTTCATTAAAACAGGGATTTCATGTGGGTTTGGAAGTTGACTACATAGTTTGTGTTATTTATTTTTTGGAAATGTATTGTTACTTTTGAGTTATGTAATGGAGATCTATAATAAACAGTACAGTGTATCATCCGTATGGTGTGCTAACTGCAAGCTCTTTAATTAATAGGTTTGAAAGAAAGCATGCTCCCTTTGTTCTTTAAATTAATTGAAATTAAGCATTCTCCTTATGCTCTTTAATATGTTTGAAATGAAACTTTCTCCTTATGTTCTTTAATATGTTTGAAATGAAACTTCCCCTAATGTTCTTTAATATGTTGAACAATCTCCTCATAAAATGTTACTTAATATTTTTGAAATCAAACTGGTTTACGTCTTACAATCTAATCCATTAGGACCAGTAAAGTAGCAGTGTGGAAGTATACGTAGATCCATGGTTCCTCTACACACCATCATCCACATGGTATATTTTAGTGGAGATGATGTATTTTGAAGACCTTTTTATAAGTTAGATACATGAGAAGTTTGAAAGTGATGATGGAAGAGAAGGCTAAATTTAGCCAGCTAGCTATACATATTTTATCTCTCTTCGTCACGATAAGGCCCCAGCGAGTGGCCGTCGATCCGGAGGCACAGGAAGTTCCAAACCTTGCAGTGTTTATAAAGATAGAAATATAGATAGATTATCCAATTGTAGAAGTAGCTTATTTTGTTTTAATTTTGCTGGTACTGAAATTCAGATATGGCCGCTGCACACAAGTATGCTTTAAATGTTTCTCCACATGTTAACTACCTGTCACACCCTATGTGTCAGACATAATGTACCCATAGATGTGGATCACAAACCCACACAGCCAGCCAGCCATAGCTGCAGTGTTTATCCGTGTTAACATTGGACCTACAGAGACGGGTCCCCGAGCCTCTTCTCCAATAAGAACAGCAGATATTTATCAATGAACCAATCCAGTTTAAGTCGGTGGGGTTCACACACAATGCCTGAATTTGCAGTAGCAGTGGCAAGCACACCGATGGAGCAAACGGAAAGATTATTGCAGCACTACTTTTTGTGTTCCCCTCAGGAATTGCTCTTGAGGAAATGCCATGTGATTGTCCCTTCCAAAGGTGATATCTGATGATTTAACCTGAGTGCTAAGGTTTTCCAGCAGGTTGATCCTAAGTTATTTCACAATGCACCTCCACTGTACTCATCCAATCCACATGACCCCCTCTCTGTTCAGACACTGTCTGATAAATGTATTGTTGACATTACCCCCTCTGTTTAGACACTATCTGATCAATGCATCGTTGACATTACCCTCCCTTGTTTAGACAGTTGGTTTAAAAAGCTAAAGCCCTTCCTCCATCTGGCAATAAGAATACAGCCTCTGTCTGTTTGACAGGTGCATCTAATCACTCAGTTGCCAAGAATGAAATCCAATCTTGTGGTTTGATGGACAGACTGACAAACGGTGTGACAACAATAAAGTAGGCATACTGTACTTGGTATTAGGATACAATGAACATGTACAATATGGTAGAATACAGTAGGCATACTGTACTGGGCATTAGGATACAATGAACAGGTACAATATTGTAGAATAAAGTAAGCATACTGTACCTGGCATTAGGATACAATGAACAGGTACAATATTGTAGAATAAAGTAAGCATACTGTACCTGGCATTAGGATACAATGAACAGGTACAATATTGTAGAATAAAGTAAGCATACTGTACCTGGCATTAGGATACAATGAACAG